>QRFJ01000846.1:0-197803 GCA_006176705.1 Cocos nucifera | reverse complement strand
AAGAAAAAGATTGGAGCTAATGTCAAATTGAAACCTATAAGGCAATTGGTGGCTAAGGGTTTTAGGCAAAAATAGGGATTGATTATATGAAACATTTTTACCTTTGTCATGCTCAAATCTATTCGATTATGCTTGCATAGCAGCATACCATATATGAAATATGCAAATGGATGTAAAGACTGCCTTCCTTAATGGTTCCTTGAGGAGAAGTCTATATGTCACAGCAAGAAGAATTGAGTCAAATGAGAGACCAAATCAGGTATGCAAACTTAAGAGATCTATTTATGGATTAAGCAAGCATCAAGGAGTTGGACATCCATTTTGATGAAAACAATAAAAGAGTTTGGTTTTATCAGAATTGATGAACCATATGTTGTATAAACTAGGAAGAACAAATAGTATTCTTAGTTCTATATATAGATGACATACTCCTCATTGGGAATGATATCCCAATGTTACAATCAATCAAATTATGGCTATCAAATAAGTTTTCCATGAAAGATTTGGGAGAAGCATCCTATATACTAGGAATAAAGATCTATAGAGATAGATCGAAGTGGATGCTAGGCTTGTCCCAATCAAGGTACATTGACTTAATACTGAAAAGATTCAGGATGGATGGGAGTAAAAGAGGTTATTTATCCATGAGTCAAGGCATACATCTCTCTAAAAATATATCTCCAAAGACACCAGAAGAGAGAAATAGAATGTGTTCTATTTCTTATGCTTCGACTGTATGATCAATAATGTATGCCATGTTATGTACAAGGCCTGATGTTGCTTATGCTTTAGGCATTGTAAGTAGATTTCAAGCTGATCCAGGAGAGGATCATTGGAAAGCTGTGAAAAATATTCTTAAGTACTTAAGAAGGACTAAAGATATTTTTGTTGTATATGGTGGTTCTGATCTTAAACTAGAAGCATATTCTGACTCTAGTTTTTAATCAGATCCAGATGATAGCAAATCCATTTCAGGGTATATCTTTACTCTGAACGGTAGAGTAGTGAGTTGGAAGAGTACTAAGCAGCCAACTGTAGCTGACTCAACCACTGAAGCAGGATACATAGCTGTAAGTGAAGCCGTCAAGGAAGCTGTCTGGATGAAGAAGTTCATCACTGAATTAGGTGTAATTCCTGAAATTGAGAATCCAGTACCACTTTACTGTGATAATACTGGAGCTGTAGCTCAAGCAAAGGAACCAAGGTCTCATCATAAATCCAAACACATTCTGAGATGCTTTCATCTCATTCGAGAAATTATTGAAAGACAAGATGTGGTCATAGAACGAGTGGATACAAAGAACAACATAGCAGACCCATTCACTAAGGCTTTACCACTGCAACTGTTTGATCGCCACCATGATTGTATGGGATTAAAATATAAGGGTGATTGGCTTTAGTGCAAGTGGGAGATTGAAAGAAATATGCCCTCAAGCCAATTTATTTTTAGGATGTTCTTTGTCTTCCAGACTCATGTAATGACATTTTTAATAAATAAAGACATTTATTTCATCATATGCAGTGTCTTATTATTTATTTAAGATTATGATGAACTCTATAAATTAGGACTATGGTTTTAGGATTATGATGAGATCATACTAGTGAGACCTAAAATCTTAAAATCCTAATTTAAATATTTCTAATCGATGGAATTAGGGATCAATGTTTTCTAGTAAGACTAGCACATTCTTTGTATGCTCGATTAAGAGGGTGATTGATCTCACAATAACTTGTGTATGACACTAATACAAGAATGTGAGTGCTCATTAGAGAATGAGTTTACTGAATTGATCTAAATTGAGAATATCTAATGGAGTCTTATCTACATGTCAATAGATGGTTCTCATAGTGGAATTTGTGCATGTAATCCTTTGATCTGAAACTACCATAGAATCTTATATATATAAATCCATATTTTGGTTCATACTCATTCATGACTTAGTTATGTATGGGATGATCTAGATATGGTAGATTATATATATGAAGATTGTGAGTAGGTTAACAAGGAATCGATCACTCCTGGTAAGAGGAAATAGTATCCTACTTGCTTCAAACAAATAATGATTCAAAAAGACTTTGATCAAAGCATGATGAAAATTAGAAATGATTTCTAATATTTTATTAAATGAATCATTATCATAAGATTGAAAGAGAACTGAATATGATATTGGGATTGACATATTTCCATACCTAGAGTCATATTCAAGATGCAAGAAGATCGAAGGATCTAGTTGCATGGTAATTTTCGTTGAAGGATATTTTTGGTATTTTTATCAAGATTTCACATCTTTCAGATAGTCATGATACGTTGCTAGACGTCAATCATGTCTTATGGGTTTGATCAAATTAAAATTTTAATTTGATCATTAAATTAGAAAGTGTTCTAAATTAAGTCAAATTGGGTTGGCTAGTTTTGACCTAAATCGGTTTGGTTGAGTTCTAACCAGATTAGGTCAAATCACATCCTGACTCACTACTGGGTAGATGTGGAACCCAATGGATCATACACAAAGAGAATTAATTATGGGTCTAATTAGATTAGACCATGTTTGCAAGATGAATATGCTAGCACATATAGCATACCCTAGCACCTGGATTCGAATCAGCTTTCGATTTGGGCTAATTAAGATCCGATTTGAGCCAAATAAGATTTGGTCTTGAGTTGGATTAACCTAGATTGATTGGGCTTCAGATTGGGTGCCACATACCTGCACATCCCACATGCCAAAGAGTCTCTCTCTTGCGCGTGGGAAGTCTTTTATACGCAAAAGATTTTTTGGCGCATGGAATAAGATGATGCCTACCTTCTTTGACTTTTTTTCCATATGTTATGTCGCGTAAATATTTTTTAATTGGCCTGGACATCTGATATGGAGGCGTAGAAGAGTCTTTTTGTAGTTGAAATACTTCTTTTTCCCTTTTAAATTTTTTCGCTCAGGATGTTTTGTCGCCCAAGCCCCCTTGCCGCCCAAGACTCCATGCCGCCTACTCCTCCTTGACGTCTCTTGGACTAAAGTCAAAGTCTCTTGGACTTTGACTATTCAATATTTATCTCCACACCTTCTTACTGAATGGGCATCCCTTTTTAGAGCCATTGAATGGTTTTTATTTCATGATCTAATGGATGAAAAGGGTGGCGCCAAAGATGAAGCATTGCGACTCTTCGTAAAAACTTACGTAGAATTAATCCAAGAGTCCTTCTACTTTAAGGCACCTCTTGGACTAAATCTATATCTCATTTTTACTGATAAGGCATGAGATTGGCTGATGGGGTGTGAGAATTTGATGAGGAAAGGGCATAAGATTTTTTGTTGGCACCTCTACGTACATTATAAATAGGGGTGCACACCAAGAGTCCGGGTGAGTGAACATTATCTTTTCTTTCTTACAAGAGTTTCTTTTTGTCCAATTTTCTTTCTTCCTTTCTCTTATCTAAACCTTGTCATTATAAGAACAAGAAGTCATCTTAAGACTAAGAGATTAGAAAAGAAAATTAAGAAGATAAAAGAAAAAGAAAGATAGATAAGGAAAGGCAAGGAAGGTGACATAAAGGCTTAAGAAGGTCTTGCACATTTAATTAAAGTTCTTATTATAAGAATTTTAATTATATAAATCAAGAGGTGCTGGTATCTTGGTCAAATTTTTGTGTGGATCAACATTGGAGGGTGAAACACATGGGCACCTAGTGGAAACCCTGATGGACTGCTACCGACGATCAAGGATCAATTTAAGGGTTTAGTGATAAGAGATATATTCTAATACTTTCTTTTATATTACAAATGCATGTTATATAATTTAATTGCTAATAAGGTGGTCCTTGGGTTTGGATTTGATTTATTTGATTTCATGTTTTTGCTTTAAAATTCATGCTTCCGCCCTGTACACCAAATCCAATAATCGACATGGCACGGCCTAAGGCTACCGCCATGGTACGGTCCAAAAAATTATGGCATGTAGATAATTATAATATTTATAATAAATATTTATAATATTTATTATAAATATTTTATAAATTATTATAAATATATATAATTAATAAATAATATTATAAAATTAAAAAAAAATTATACCTATGGCTATAGAGAGTGGGTCGCACCAAAAGCTTCGAGAGTCACCAGCGATGATGCTAGAGGAGGACGATGGCACTAGAGGTAACCTACGAAGCAAAAGTAAGATAGTGAGATAGAGAAGAGAGAAAAAGAGGAAAGAGATAGAGCAGGAGATGGTCGGGGATGGGGGGCCAGGGGGAGGGTGGCATAGTGATGAGGAGGCCGAAGGAGGCTTTGCACTCGACCGGGGGAGGGTCAGAAATGGTGGTGGTGGTGGGATTTTGCGGGGGTCGAAGGAGGGTAGAGGGGGGCTTGTCGGAAGGGGGTTTGATTTCGCACCGGGATCGGAGGAGGATAGAGTGTGGGGGAGGGGTTTCACGGGGGGGGTCAGCGGAGGATCGAGAGTAGATGGGGGTTCGTCGGAGGGGGAGATTTTACAAGGGGCTAAGGGAGGGTCGGATGGGGGTTCGTCGGAGGGGGGTTCGTTTGGGGCTAAGGGAGGGTCGGATTGGGGGGCGGGGGGAGGGTGGGGTTTCGTAGGGGGTCGAGCGAGGGTGGAGGGGGGTTCGCCAAGGGGGGTTTCGTGAGGGGTCGAGGGAGGGTCAGATGGGGGTTCGCCGGAGGGAGAGTTTCGCTAGGGGCTAAGGGAGGGTCGGATGGAGGGGTGGGGGGGCGGGTGGGGGTGGTGGATGGCGAGGAGGGGTAGCCGGGGGTAGGGGGCCAGAGAGGGGAGGGGGAATGAGGGGCTACGCCTACCGAGGGGGAAGGAGGGGCAATACCAGTCGGGGGGGGGGAAGGAGCCTCACCGACGATGAAGAGGAGGGGGGAGAGAGAGATCGAGCGCACATGAAAGGAAAGAAAAAATTTGAAAGTTTTTAACTTACCTACAGTTATCGAACCGCTGCCATAAATCTACGATAGCGATTATCCAAAATCGCTATCATAGATCTACAACAGTGGTTCTATAACCACTGCCGTAGATATATGGCGGTGGTTTTTGATAACCGCTGCCATAGGTTGAAAATATTTTTTTTTTAAAATATTATATAATTTTAAAATTTAATGCCCATCTTCATCGTTCATTATCTAAATAATTATCATTAGAGTGTCGTTGCAAAAGATCGCTTCGATCCAATGGCCCTAGCTTCATCGATTAGAAAAATTTAATTTCGACGATCACGAACGATGATGTGATGATCTAATAGATGAAGACCTCCGATGGATCCAAAAATCTACAATAATGATCTCGATCATATTTGTATTATACTATCAAAGTTTTACTTCAATCAGATATTGTTATCATGGTTAATTTAGTATAGAATGATTTCGATCGTTAAATTAGAAATAAGCGATCAAAGGGTTAAACGACATTCGATTATGAGATAATTTTTTAGTTAAATAATTTTTATTATAATTTTAAATATTTTATATGATGATAATAGTAAAATTTAAATTATTTTCGTATAAACTGATCATGTTAAGCAGATATTGCAAAAGCATGAGCATAATAACCAATGAAGTTTTAAAATGGTTATCAGGAGACGTATAGTTTTAGATCATTCTTCATCTCATGAGTTGAATTTTATAATCACCACCATAAAAAATAATTAAAGTAGTAGCCAAGATCATTTATAAAAAAAAATTATCTCATAATTGGACACCATTTGGTCTTTTGATCACTCATTTATCATTTAACGGTCGAAACTAACCTATACTAAATTGACCAAGATAACGATATTCGATTGAAGTAAAACTTAGACAGTATGCTACAAACATCATCAAGATCATCGTTGTAAATTTTTGGATCCATCAGAGATCTTCATATATCAAATTATTGCATCATCATTCGTGGTCATCGAAATCAAATTTTTCTGATCGACGAAGCTAGGGCCTTCGGATCGAGGCGATCTTTTACGATGACACTCTAATAATAATTATTTAGATAATGAATAATGAAGATGGACATTAAATTTTAAAATTATATAATATTTAAAAATATATATATATATATGATAATGGTTATAATTAACCGCTGCCATAAATCAGCTTATAGCAGCGGTTCCTAATAACCACTGTTATAGGTCCGACTTATGACAGCAGTTATAATGAACCGCTGCTATAGATTGACTTATAGCGGCGATTTTTAGAAATTGTTGCTATAGGTCCGACCTACGACAGTGATTTTCGATAACCGCTACTATATATCGGATCTATAGCAATGAAAACTATTGCTGTAGGAGCTATGGCAGCGATTTCGAAAATCGCTGCCATAGGTCATTTTTGTAGTAGTGAATCATAGAGAATGATATACAACCATTTCAATTATTGCAGCTTTTAACTTTACATGTATCTCATACATATTCCAAACATCCTTATCCGTAGTGAGCGTAATGAGCATCTTTGAATTGTTAGGAACATAGAATTTTATATCAATCATCGTAGGAGATAAATATTTTCATCTCTTCACTATTTCATTAAAAATATAATTGAGAGTTGTGTTTTATGAAATTGAAATGATATGGGCTTTATTACCATAAGAGCATACAGCCATAAAAATCAGATTTTCACTGTTCTTACAATCCATGACTTCTAGAAACCTAGATGACATGTTTAAAAAAGACATCAATAAATAATAAAGATGTTTAGGACATGAAGATAAAAAAATGAGCTAAGAACAACTTTATGTAGAAATTCAATACGTACATATGCCTTAGTTTCTGTTCGGGATAAATCCCGCTCCCATCAAAAGTCTGAAGCTTAGTGTAATGCCTCTGGTAATCACGAAAGAGCTTCAATCAAAAATTCTCTCCCTAGCAGTCAGATTCATTCAGTGGCCGAACTACCCAGCGGCCAAACCTAGCCAAACTTCTCAGCGGCCGAGCCCCAGCCGAACCTCTTCAGCCGGTCGAACTTCTCAGTAGCCAAACTTCTTTGGAACTCCTCCAACAATTGAGCTTCTATGGAAGCCGAACTCCTTTCGGGCTCCTCCAGCAGTCGGACTTCTATGGGAGTCGAACTCCTCCTCCAGTCAGACTTTTATGGAAGTCGAACTCCTTACAGACTATTCCTTCGGATGGATTCCTACAGGCAATCCCACTACTGAACAGTTATAATTATCACGATAATTATGATTGTCATTTATCAAGACAACACGATCGACATTTATCAAGTCAATCACGATTGGCATTTATCTGGACGGTTACGATAGTCATTAATTGAGGCAGTTACAATAAGCTCCATCTATAAAAAGGGATACTCCAGATACGTTTTCTCTAAGCTTTCTTCTTCTTTCTGAAACTCTATCGAACTTCTCTTTGAGCACTCCATTTTTATTGGTCAGAAGAGCTAACTTGACCGTCGGAGGGTCCTACCAGAGCCACCACCATCGATTCCGAATGAGATTTTATTTTGTAGGTCACCGATGGCAACCTCATCTTTCTTGACTCCAGCTCAATTCGACATCAACCAAATTCTGCACCAACAGAATTGGAAGGAAGGATTCTTTGTTCTTGAGATTTTTTTGATCTTAAAGGAGTGCTCAGCAGCGATCTAGAGTTCTTTTCAAAAAAAAAAATGCCTCCCAAAAAAGCTTCAACCTGGTGATCAACGGTTTCTGCAGTCAGATCCCATCCAGATACATCAGTTCCTATTCCAGCTCCGATAACTCAAGCTCCACCTACAGCCATAGTGGATCCAGAGCAATTTAACCTACTGATGCAGCAGATTCAGGGCCTCACTAAGATGGTACAGGCTATGCGACTGCCCTCGATGGCGACTCCGTCAAGAAATCCACCATCAGGTTGTCGAAAATCGATCCCAAGAAAGAGCATTTGGGCTAGCATGTCCATCGTCGCTGGAAAGAAGAAACAGAGAGCAGAGAATCTAAGTTCGGATTATGGTTCTCCTCTGGAGGAGATCTTCTTCATCTGTAGCCGAACGTCCTCCAAAGTCTACAACCGAGATGACATCCTCAATCACAAACTACGAAAGTTGGACCGATGGATTGAGAAGCTCGGCCACGTCGCTCCAGCTCACTATGATGACGTCCGCACCGATCCTCCTTTCTCTTTCCGAATTATGCAAGAGCCCATTCCACCAAACTTCAAGCTTCCTTAACTTGAAAGCTACGATAGAACCTCTGATCTGGTTAATCATCTAGAGACCTTTCGGACCATGATGCTGCTTCATGGCACATCAGACGCCATCTTATGTCGAGCTTTTTCATCTACCTTAAAGGGATCAGCAAGAAATCGGTACTCGACGTTGAAGCCTTGTATGATCTTCTCTTTGATCAGATGAGCCATCAGTTCGTAGCTCACTTCGTCAGTAGCCGACGTCCACACCGAGGTTTGGATGTTTTGATGAATTTCAAGTAGAAGGAGGAAAAATCCATCCGAACTTATGTCACCCAATTTAACGCTGCAGCATTGGAGGTCCGGGATCTGAACTAGTTTGTTGCAATGGCCGTGCTCAAGGATGGCTTTCAGAAGAATAATTTGCTATTTTTTTTGAAAAAAAAGTACCCCAGGGACTTTGCCGATCTGCTAGTCCGGGTCGAGAGATATGTCCGTGCGGAAGAAGCCTTCAAATTGAAGGACGAAGAAGTCGTAGAAGAGTGATGGGCGGATAAGTCTAATAGACCTACCATCGATGGAAGACCGAGTGAAGTTCGACCGTGCTCATGGACCCCTCCGGGCGCAAGCAAGCCCGAACTCCTCAAGCTCGTCATCAAGAAAACCCCGACAAAAGGGTGCGAAGAAGTCCTCCTCCCAGAAGGTTCCATAACTATACCCTTCTTAACGCTCCTCGAACTCAAGTTCTAATGAAAATCAAAAGTCAGCTATCAAGATCAGAGAAATTATGGTCTCTCTCGAACAAGCGCAATCGAAGTAAATACTGTCTCTACCATCGTGACCACGATCACGATACTGAGGAATGCATTCAGCTTCGAGACAAAATCAAGGAGCTCATCAGAAAGGGCCAGCTGGGTCAATTCCTCCGATGCCAGTCTGAAGTAGGAGAAGATCGGCCAAGGGCGCTGCCGTAGCTAGGAACAACAAGGAGGTCGGCCGCCCCTCGATGTCATCAACGTTACCTTTGGGGAGCTTGGTACCTCAACGAGCCATCATCTCTCAGCTTCAAAGCCAAGAGAAGTTTACTCCAAATTTGGAAGGTCAGCATAAAATAGAGGAGGTCATCCGGTCCGGAACTTATTGCCTGAAGAAACTTGAAGGAATAATGCTCCTACGACCCTGAAATGCAAAGAATTCGGAAACGTGCTGCCAGTAATTTTTCTTCAATAAATTTTTTTCTTTTCAATATTATTATTTTTTGGTACAAAAGCTATGTGTTGATAGAGAAGAAGCAATCAATAGTGGCCGTGTTAGGAACAGGAGGAGAATCTCATTCTAATATGAGCAGGTCGAAGTTCTTCAACCTCGGCTAGAGATAAGATCTCTTCTGAACATTCGAGTCAACCTCGGCTAGAGATAGAATCTCTCCTGAGCGTCAGAGTCAACCTCGGCTAGAGATAAGATCTCTTTCGAGTGATCGAGTCAACCTCTACTAGAGATAAGATCTCTTCTAACCATATTAGGAATAGGAGGAGAACCTCATCCTAACATAAGCAAGTTGAAGGCTTCATTCATTTTAGACGAGATGGAGGGAGAGACCCTGACAATGGCCCTTATGTACCTCCACAGTCTTAGGAACAGGAGGAGAACCTCATCCTAATGTGAGCAAAGTTGAAGACCTCGTTCATTTAGATGAGAAGGAGGAAAAAGGTCTGACAAACTCCACTCCATTAGGAATAGGAGGAGAACCTCGTCCTAATGCGAGCAAAAGTCGAAGGCCTCAGGCCTGACATGGTCCTTATGTGCCTTTATAGTCCATTAAAAATAGAAGGAGAACCTCGTCCTAACATGAGCAAAGTCGAAGATCTCATTCATTTTAGATGAGATGGAGGAAGAGGCCCTGACAACGGCTCTTATGTACCCCCATAGCCCATTGGGAATAGGAGGAGAATCTCGTCCTACGTGAGCAAAGTCGAAGGCCTCGATCATTTTAGACGGAATGAAGGCTTCGAATATGGCCCCACTGTGTTCGACAACAATAGGAGACAAGATCTCCCCCAAGCTTCAACTACACCTTCAACCTCGGTTGGAGATAAGGTGCAGAGTCTTGAAGAGGACTTCGACAGTCGTCCTTTTTGTACTCCCTTCGAGTTTCGAAGTCGAGAGTGGGGGGACTATTATTGGGGATAAATTTTGCTCCCATCGAAGTCCAGTCTGAAGCTTAGTGTAATGCCTTTGGTAATCATAGAAGAGCTTCAATCGAAAATTCTTTCCCTAGTAGTTGGATTCATTCAGTGGTCGAACTATCCAGCGGCCAAATCTAGCCGATCTTCTCAGCAGTCGAGCCCCAGCCGAACCTCTTCAGTCGGCCAAACTTCTTGGTAGCCGAATTTCTTCCAAACTCCTCCAGCAAATAAGCTTCTATGGAAGCTGAACTCCTTCTAGACTCCTCCAGCAGGTGGGCTTCTACGAAAGCCGAACTCCTCCAGCAGTCGAACTTCTACGAGAGCCGAACTTCTTCTAGACTCCTCTAATCAGGCTTTTATGAAAGTCGAATTTCTTACAGACTGTTCCTTCAGACAGATTTCTACAGGCGATCCCATTACTAAATGGTTACAATTATATCACAACAATTATGATTGTCATTTATCAAGACAACATGATCGATATTTATCAAGTCAATCACGATCGACATTTATCAGGATGGTTACGACAGCCATTAATCAAGGTAGTTACAACAAGCTCCGTCTATAAAAAGGGACATTCCAGATACGTTTTCTCTAAGCTTTCTTCTCCTTTCCGAAATTCTGTCGAACTCCTTTTTGAGCATTCCATTTCTGTTGGCCAGAAGAGCTAACTTGACCATCGGAGAATCCTACCGGAGCCACCACCATCGACTCCGGATGGAACTTTATTTTGCAGATTACCGACGGTGACCTCGTCTTCCTCGACTCCAGCTCGATCCGGAGTCAACCAAATTCTGCACCAACAGTTTCATAATGAAAATAAGAAGACTAAATACAACATGGCAAGGTAAGAAGGTTTGGCTATCTGGGAAGGCTACGAATATTGAAAATCTGTGATATTATGAACACGACAAGCTAAGAAGTTTTGCCTATCTGGGAAGGTTAAGAACAACAGCTAGAATGGGTAACCTCATTCCCTATTATTTTCGATATTAACCAATGAGAATCTACGATCAAATATGACGTCCTATAAATTCGAAATAATAGAAAAGGAAGTCCCAAAAAATCTATAAACCGCAGATATAGGAAGAAGTCTAGAATGGAAGGAAGAACAGGAATAAGGAACATTTCCAAACGTGAAGTCCCTAAGGATAACTTGGATATTTTGAAAAAATGAATGACGCTAAAAGAATATTTTATTAAGAAAAATATAAAGGTAGGAACCGGCAATTAAAGTCTTAGTCAACAGAAAGTTTTCGTTATAGTAGCGTCAAATAAGGAACCGATAATTAAATTTTTATATTTTTTTATTGAATTTTTTTTTAAAAAAATAATCTCTTATCATATAAGCAACTTGATACCATATCTATTACAACATGACAATAGAAATTAAAGCCACGGTCTAAATTGAAATAATTAAAAAAATTATTGACTTGATTGCATGAAATTAAAAACTTCCAAAAGAATTTAGAGTTTTTCTCATAATTAAACTAAAATAAAATAATTTATGTCGGGTTCAAGTTGAGCCCAATCTAACACCTTCAGCATTGATATTGATCATCAAAGCTTAAATTAAATCGGGCTAACAAGTTACCAAAAAATTCAAGCTAACAATTTCTATTCTTAGGTTTGAATCTTTTGCAGTGCATATTTTGCATTCCAAAAAACTGTGCAGCTCTTGATCACCGCCATATCTTTCGGTAATGGCATGTCGTTCTTGGATAGTGGACGATTATTCATTTTTATAGTCGGATAACTTGATTGAGATCAAAAACCATGCGATGCAAAAAATAAACCCTCAAGGATCATTTTTTATGAGTTAGATATGTGTTAGCTCAAAAAGATATAATTTATAAGTTGAGTAGGATTGTTTTGAAATTAATCTAGCCTAACTAGCATATCACTTGCCAAGGGTTCGCATTATATCATTCGTGCAAAATGATGATTGATTTTTTTTGGATGATATCCACCGTTGCAAAGCTCCTTGCATGGATGCCAAAGCATTCCGAATTCTCTTATTCATCAACTGCATAAATCCCCATGCAGCTATAACATAATCAATGGAGGATTGGAAAGTGGATCCTTCTTTCGTGCAAAAATTACAACCCAGTCCACTAGCGAAAAACTTTATTTTCTTCCGCGTCACTACCTTTTCCCACCCAACACTTATCTTCTAATTTATTTGTGAATCATATTTTTTATTTTCTATATATTTTATTTTATTTTTTATTAAAAAAAGTATTTTCTATATGGTGTAGCTCCGTGCGGTAATACATAATATTTCATAATTTTTTTTTATTCAAATTTTATGTGCTCGTCAATTTAATGGGTGTCTGCGGAATTATAGAAAATATTTTTCAGAAAAAAATGGTCTGACTCTTTCGCCCTGGCCGAGTGAAGCCCATGATAGTCGAGCCGACAAGAGCAAGAAGGGCCGAAGACAAACCCTAGGTCCAGTGAAAGAATCGGCGATCTCGTCTCCAATGGCGCAAGCGAAGGCCTAGAAAATAGAAACGCCCAGAGCCTCCGTTCTCTCGCGCGAGGAGATATCTTGGGTAGAGATGCAAGCGGCCGCATGGAAGCGCGTGCTACGATTTTGGAATCCCCGGTCCCCGACTACCGATTCCGCGCTGTTCCATTCTACCGCCGCCTCATTCGCCAAATGGAGGAGCAAATGGGACCCCGATGTCGGTTCCCAAAGGCCAACCTTTGTCTATTGATATATATATATTTTTTTCCCTAGAGAATTCTTTGCACTTCGGGGTCTGATGGGTAAAGATTAGCTCAAAAGGATTTTTTTTCGTGAAGATAATGGTGGACGGACTTGATTGGTTCTTGTGTGCATTGTTTTTAAATAGTATAAGTTACTTCAAACAATGGTTTTTCCCATTCTTGATTTTTTTTTCAATTTATTTGATATAGAGGAGGTCTTGGAAGCTCTAGAATTTGCTATTTCTGTCAGTAAGGTTAATTAAAAACTGTTTAAAAACAAATAATCGGTGATGGGTTTGAGTGGCGTGTGTATTGCGTGATGGACACTCGGTATCTGATAGGTTGAATTTAAAAGGCATCGGCTGCTTTAGAAGTTTTTCTTCTTTCTTTTTTTTTTTTTTTCGTTATTAATATAAAGGAAAGATGCAATTTTTTTCTTTTCCTGTTCTTTGTTTATCTTTTTTATTTTTTAAAGCTTGTGAACTAAATCAAAACCGAGAAAATTCAGTCATAAAATTTAAAAAAACTAATCATGCCTAACTATTCAGTGTCATCTTTATGACAGAAAAATGAATTTTCATAGTGGTGCTAAGCTGTAATGTGGAGAATGATCAAGTTGATTGTGAGATGGACTAGCAAATACAATTGAATCAATTAAATTATTGCTTACATATAGAGCTGCACCTCCATGCCAGTGGTAAAATGCCTAAGTTCCTATTTTCTAGATATTCCTACTTGCAAGATGACCATATTGTTACTTTCATTGGTTATATATATATATATATATATATATATATATATATATATATATATATATATATATATTGTTTGCCTTCAGACTTATTATCTTAGGTAGCTATATATACTGAGGAAGCCATGAGATAGAGGGAATAAATGGCTGTTTGTGTTCCTATGTTATCAACTTTAAAAAAATGTGTTGTTTGTGCAGACATGTATGCGTGCATGTTGAGTAGATAATCTATATATGATTTGTAAGTCATATATAATGCCTTCACATCTTCATCACTTATTGAGCTGTAATATTGTGTGATCTTAATCTTTCAGGATGAAGGAACAAACCAAGAACCGTCCAAGGTATAACATGTCTGGATCTTTCATATTTTGTTTAAATCAATTAGATAGCTTTCACTTCTGATTTTCTTTTTTCTTTTTTTTTTTTATGGTATACTTATATTCTTCTATTTTGCTTGGGTGTCTTATGTAATCACTCCACATTTTTTCAGATGTTTTGTTTTCTTAAAGTTGCCAGGCCTCCAAACACTAGACATTCTCATTTTCATATCTTCTCACTTTATCCGATGCACTTTAAGGTTTATAGAAAGTGTTAACTGTGTCCAAAGATTAAGCAGAAGGTAAAATTCCTTGCCTATTTGTGTGGCTGGACAAATTCTAAATGGGTGTAAGTTGCTGAGGTCAAAGGTGTACCAGAAAATTATGTGGGAACTGCATGATCTGTGAGAACTGAGAGAACTATGAGATAATGACTTCCTAATCCATATTAGAGCCACCAAAGAAAGTCATAAAAGATGAATTCCTAGAGTGGGAAGGAGATGATACAATCCTGTCATGGTCTCTAAAATTAGCCACCTTCGTTTCTAGAATGGCAGATCTTGATTTGGGTGATCTAAAGGGCCTTCAGCTGAACTTTAATTTTGTTGCATAGCAGAACTCAAGTAAGGATGTTAGCATTCTCACACTGTATGGAGATGGAAAAATTTTTAGTTGTTCATGCTTTTCTTTGAAGTTGAAGGTGTGGAATTCAAAGTTGATTCGAAATATTGTCACAATTGAGGAAATTCATTGATGCATCCTTTGAAGCTGGAGGGGAATGGAACATGGAGGTGACCTTAAATCAGGCAGAACCAACTAGGAGGGGTGGCTAAACCTGATGAATACTGGAAGCGGTTGAAGTGCTTGCATTCCAGCAAAATAAAGTATGTTTCCATCCTTGCAAGTTTGAACATATATGTATAGATTCCTCCATGTCATTGTAACAATTGGGAAAAGCGCTTTTCATAGGCTTCCCCATCAAAACAACTACAACAAGCTATTACTACTGCTGCTATAAGCAAGGAGGAGACAGTGTGGGATATGTTCTGAGAATAGATTTGACACCATGAGTTAGTGGTTACTGCTCAAAGAGTCCTTGAACGGTCAATAGGATTACTCTGTATCTTTTTGGAACTCAATATGTTCCAAGACACAAGGCATCTTTGCTTAGCCTTGTTGCTTATTCTTCTTTGTAGAAGTGGTCAGACATGATTTGTTGATGGACATTTCAAAGTATGTTTTGCCTTTAAGGATTCTTTATCAATAATTGTAATATTCAAATTAATTATCTTCAAATTAACAATAACCATGTTTTGGAGTTTTGATTCTCAAAATTATCATATGCTGTTTTGAAATGATTTATGGTCTTGAAACCACTTTATCCAGTATTGCTTTTTTTTTTTTCAATGCAGATAGTGGCATATATGTGAATATGCAGATCTCATGTTATTTTATTGCCTCTTCGACTTTAACTTGCTTGTCAAATTTCTAATTATTAGTATGTACACCATTAGATGTAGTGGATTGAGTTCTGCTGTTCTGATGACAATTAGACTTAATAAGAAATTGGCAAGCTAAAGGAGAAAAACTTTATCGTTCTATTTCCATGCTATGTTTTCTTGGATGATCACATTAGGATTTACTTTTGATAGGGACTGCTGTCAACTAGGAGATGTTTATGCTATATGCTTACATATCATCATTATTGGGATGCAAACCTCTAATATGCAGTCCAAGTATTTATAATGTTCTCAGGGACTTAATCAAAATTAATATGCAAATGTCTTCTTTATGGCCAAGTATTTTTGTGGATGCGGTACATCTCCATTAGCATATTCAGATGTTTCTGGGAGTAATTTCTTCTCTTAGTCCCATATGTTGGTGTAATCTGACAAAACTATGCTTCGGACAGACTTACATCAGATTTTCAGTTCACGAAAAGCGATCTGATGCAAAGGCGGCTCTCAAGAATCTTCTTTTCGATGGTAGATCTTCTCAGCAATATTTTCAGGTAAGCATGTCTGGTAAATTTGTTTTTCTTTGATTATGTTAGTGATCGCTAGGACCTTGTCTGGAATCAGCAGTCACCTTTTCTGACTTTGATTTGATAACCTGAATGATATTCCGCATGCACATTGTTAAGTGAATTTTAATAGTGGTATAATTAATTGCATACCATCATTGTCAGTGATATTTTATTTTGTAAATTATGCCCATCTTTTTTTTATGTTATCACCTTATTTTAGAAGCAACCATGCATGCTGTATAATGACATGAATCTTCCTGACATCTGGGTTTGATTAATAGGACGAAGATATCACTTGGTCTACTGATAAAAAGAGCAGCAGAAATGTCAAAGCAAAGGACAGTTCACATGATTTTGATAAACATCAACAGTCAAAGAGTGCTGGGAGGCCAAAGCCCCACAGTAAAGGCAAACGTAGTGCAAACAAGCGTGAGTTTAGTTTTGCCAGATTATTGTACTTTATTAGTAACATATTTGTTTGTATTTTATAGCTGAATAGTTAATTGGACAATTGGTTCATGTAGTGTTTTCAACGACAAGATTTTAAGCGCTGCATTTGTTTTCCATTATTTACTGCTGCTACTATTCGTACTGCTACTGCTGCTAATACGAATTGCCTTATCTTGTATTTTTTTCCCTCGATCTCCATACTATGATGGTATTGAGGTATCAATAAAGTGGATGCTCAAAGTTCTTTTCTCTACTACACTTATCTGCTAATTCAGTCATATCCTAGCAATTCAGCATGTGGATTAAAATAACAGCACATGGATGTCAGCTTCTCTTATCCCTGCCTCAAGAACTTCCTCCATAGCGTAGCTTATATGCTTCTAGATGGTTCATAAAATCATATACTTGCATGTTCTTTCATTTTTCTTTACATCTTTAAGTGTGCTCATTTCAGGTTTTTTCAGTGTCCCTTTTTTATAATTGCCTGATGAAGTCCTATAGTCAAAATCTTAAAAGATTCTCTTATAAATTTCTAGGGCTCGAAAATCTAAATCTTACTCTTTGAAATTGTAAAGATTCAGAGTTGCATGTTCGTTCTTTCTTCTTGACATCTTGGAATGTGGTCATTATGAGTTTATTTTTTCCTCCATAATGCCCCTTTCTGTTTCTAATTGCATGATGAAGTCCTTTACTCACAATCTTAAAGAGTCTCTTATAAATTTCTAGGGCTCGAAAAACTAAATCTTATTCATTGAAAGTGTAAAGCTGTGTTTCTCACGTATCCTTGTAAAAATTTCTGCTGTCCAATTCTTATCCTTCATGCAAGCCCTTTATTTGGCATTCTGTTTTTGTTTTTTCTACTGAAATGTTGTTTGTCATAAGTCCCACCATTTCCTGACTAGCCCAAGTATATTTTTTTTATTTGGTTTTCCACTGTTTATGGGTGGATATTCCTGCCACACTTCTCCATGTAAAAACTTTTATCCAGTCTGACATCACTACTGTCAATGTCCAAGTCTTTCTCCAAACTTAACATGCATTTTACCAGAATCCCCTTTGTTCCATTGGAATATCTAGGTGAAGTATTAGGAGCCCATAGTGTCGAAACTTAGTTACGGTAAATCTGTTGCTTTCGAATGTATAAGCACTCATAGGTTTTTTGCACAGTTCCACTGAAGAAAATAACTCTATAGACATCAATTTTCTTCCAGATGAACACAATTTTAGCACAATGTTCATTTGAATTAAGGACACTAGCTTGGAGAGAAAATTAATCAGTTTGTCATTGAAGTCAACGGTAGCGTCAATCAAATTGCATTCATTTTTAGTTACCATATGATGGATGCGGTGTATGATACAGCATACTTCATTGTTTTGATCCCAAAATTCATGCTTGGGACCAGATTATTTAGTTATCAATTTTGTTGCCTTTATACTCATATAACAAGACAACATTTCTTTTTCTTTTCCAGCTTGGCACAATAGGCGGAGCAGTTATGATGAAGATGATTATGAGCATCCTGATACAAAATTTTCAGCTACCTTTGGCGGACAAAGATGTTTTACCTGGTCTTTTACATCAGGGGAAATCCTTCATTTTCAGAATTGTGCAACCGAATTTGAGTGGATAGATAATTCAGAGCGGATCAAGACCAGAAAAGGAGTATGGAGCGAAAGTGATATTGAAGATACTGAAGATGATCCGAGTGATACAAATTCCCAATCCCATAGAGTTATCCTTGGATTGCCACTCACAGGCCCCTTAAAACTGGATGATGTTAAACATGCGTGAGTTATTGTTGTACAAACCTTGTCCTGAATGATGCTTCTTGGTTCTCATAGTTACTGCATCGTTATACTATGTTACTCATTTAGATCATGTAATTTATTACTTTTCACAGTTTCCATGCAACTGCTTTAAGGTGGCACCCTGACAAGCATCAAGGCCCTTCCCAGGTTAGTTGTCAACTTTGTTAAATATGAATTCATTGTTCATTTGAGTTTTTCATTTTTCTTTTGTGTCTGTCTTTTGAATGGATCTGTTTTTTGGTATGAGGTAGAGTGGCCAGATATGAACTGCCACTTCCTTGACCATGCCCTAAAGGTCAAGTATTTTGTGTGAAGGGTCCAGCAGGCCATTTTGCCTACCACATAAACTAATAGATCTGATACGTCTCCCACTTATCGTCTATCCTATAGCTGGTCTCTTTCATTTTTTTTATTTTTGAACTTAGTCCTGACAATTAAATGAGGGTGGACCTTGGTGCAATTGTAAGGTTGCTCCATTATAACCTAGGTGTTGTGAGTTCGACATGGAAACAACCACTCGCTCGTAGTGGTAAGGCTGTGCACATCTGTACCTTCTTAGACCCAATAGTGGTGGGAAGATCTTTGGGTGTATATATATATATATTTTTTGGGAGTATAATTTATGCGCAAGTAATAACTTTTTGCTTATAAAATCATATATGTCAGTTGTTTATTTTTCCATTTAGGTCATTTTGTTTCAACTTTTATTTTCTAGTTTAGACTATCATGTGTGGTCATGAATTTGTATATTTTTACGGCAAGTTACAAGATCTTTGGGTGTATCGTTTTACCTGCTTTTTTTTCACCGGATATTTCCTTTTGGCGGTTGTCGATCGTGACTCACATGAACCTAGTTTGTGAGGATAGGGTTACATAACAATGGGTCAGTGACCTGTGCCTGTCTGGACACCTGTACTATCAAATACTTGTTATATATCAACCATCTAATTCTTTCCTTTTTTTTTTTTTTTCAAATTTCTAGAATGATCTAATCATGTCTCACCCATTACCTTTTGTTAATCATTAGTAAATCTTTTTATCTTACATTCTAGGTCTTTTATTGTCGAAATCCTGAAAAAGAAATCATTGCATGTGTTAATGCAGGCAATTGCTGAGGAAAAGTTCAAGCTCTGTGTTGATGCATACAATTCCCTGTGCAAATCCTTGAAACCCAGCTAAGGCATCGGCGATGATAGTCATCAGGCATACCTTCATGGAGCTGTGTATGTTCAAGTTCTCATGTAATACTTTAGAAATATATATTTTAGAGAGAGAGAGAGAGAGAGCTAAGGTGCTCTCGATAGGATAGTTGAGGTCTTTTCATCTTAAAAGTCAATGATAAATCATTTAATTTTAAAATCCAAATTGTTGAACATGACTATAAAAACATGATTAGATCAGGGCAAAATAGGATCCTATATCATTTTAACAATTTATTTTTATTATTTAGTTGATGCAGGGATTAGAAATCACCAAATGTTTTTAGTGGCACGTGTCATGATCAATTGTGTGAATTTTCAATTGAATGGTCTTTTTTTATTTTTGGAATTAAGAGAATTATGTATCCTCACCTCTCGAGAGAAGCATAGTTTCTCTCTAAAAATTCTATAAAATATTTTATATGAAGTTTCTGGGTTGACGAATAAGGAAAGGTAGGGAGAACATCATAAGGATAATCTTTGATTGATATAATTTTAATTGGTTGTTGATAAGTACCATAAATTCATCAATAAAAATATTAATTTATTAATTAATTTATATTAATTTTTAAGAATTAATGATCAATTTATATATATTTTAAAGAAATTTATATTTTTATTAATTAAAAAATTAATTAAAAAATAATAAAAATTAAAAAATAAAATTTTATAATTAATGGAAAGAGCTCATTTTTTTTTATCACAACGAAATAAGTTTCGAGCAAAATGAAGCTAAAATAGAGAAGATATGAATTTTTAAAGAAATAAAATAAATAAAAATTAAATAAAAAAAAAGGAAAATGGTTCAGTCAGTTCAAGTCGTCGTGCCATATCAGTCGGCGCGTTCAAACGCGTCGAGCCGACAAAGCTAACGTGCCAAGTCAGCAATGCTAGCTGACTTAGCCGCGGAAGCTATCAGCTGGTCTACGATTCAGACATGGACCGTTAGCTCAGCAGAAATCGTCAAATCATGGAGTGACACGTGGTGGACCTAGAGCCTTAAAAGATTTACAGAAAATCTATCGCGGTTCACAGGACATTTTGGACTTTTCACTCGATGATAGGAGGCGCTGATCGGTTGCGGTGTGCGGTGTGCGGTGTGCGGTGCAGTCAGTCCACGTGGTCCATAGTTATAATAATTGCACGATCCAATGGCCTGCGTTTGATTCGGTGGAGATCGGACGGCCCACGATAAATCCTTCTTTGATTCGAACAGTGCTTAGTGATCTGGCGTGATTCGACGGTCAGAAAATCAGCCGGTGAAGATCCGACGGTGGAGAAAGCTTCGGACGGTGATCAGGACTCCCAACTTGCGATTAGCGATCAGATTTTTTCCATCAATGTGCGACAACGGTCAGAATTTAATCCGACTTGATCTGGATCGATACGCATCCGATTTTGATGATTTTTGGTCCGTTGGATTCCTATTGAACGGTCAGATTTCATCCAGAGCAGCAAAATTCAATCAGGACTCCTTTTAATCCGATTTTTACTCGGATTTCTCCATATTTTGACGATCAAAGAGCTCCTTAGTCTCACATTGCCTAGAAGAAAATTCTTCAGCTCTCTTAGCTCTATAAAAAGGACCCCAGGCTTCTAGAAATCAATAGATCTGATTAGAGGAAAGCTTTGGTACAGGGTGAAGCCAGGCTTTGGGTTAATGGCTGCTTCGAGACAATAGGTGCCAAGAAGAAGAGTTGGGCTTCTACACTATCTTTCTGCCAATGTCGATCCAAGATCAGCCTATTTTAGTTTTATTTTTTTATGTATTTAAATTATAAATTTTTTAATTAATGTAATATTTATTTTTATGCTTTTTAATTTCATGCTTTTTATTTTTATTGTAATTTAATTTCTGTACTTTAATTATTATTTTTTATTTTATTGCAAGTAGATGCTAAGATCTAACTAGGAGATCTTAGTACCAAGTTTAAATTTCTGCACTTTTTAATTTTTATTTTTAATTTTTTGACTTCATTTTTTATTTCAAAACTCAAATCCTTTTTTTTTCTTTTCAAAAATTAAATATTTTAAAACTAAAACACTACCTTCCCCATGGATTCGATCCGACTCACTACTATCTACGTATTTTTAATTATTTTAAGAAATCGGATTAAACTGAGAAATACGGTATCTTAATGATAACATCATGATCTTATCAAGTTTTTGGCACTGTTGCTGGGAAAGGCACGGATATTAAATTTTTTATCTCTTTAATTTTTCTATAAATAAATTATAAATAAAATTTTTATTTTCTTATACATATTGTTTGCTAATTTTTTTTATTTTGCAGAAAAAGAGGTTAAAGAACAAAAAGAACCAGGGTAAGGAACAAATCATTTAGTTTTGCTTGGTGAGATCAATCCTAACCCTAGTCATTTTATTTATTTATTTATTTATTTTATTTTTAAATTAAATTAAAAAATATATATATCTACTTAAATCTAATTAAAATCTCATGATAAGATTAGAAATTCTAGCTGCTTAGAGCATGCATCATATTAGTTTTATTTTTATTTATTTATTTTTTATTTTTGATGATCGTTGGAGATAAGGTAAGTTTTTAAGTTTAATCAATTTCATGCATCTACTTTAATTGCATAGAATCCCTTGTTGAAAGTAATTATGCATATGCATCTTTAAATCAATTTAAGGGTACAATCCAATTAAACAAGATAAAGTGGAGATTTGATCATCCTTTCTTAGCCCACAAACTATCAATTAGCATCCTGCATTGACTTAAGCCTTTAATTTTAAAATCAATTAGACATCAGTCCTAGAAATTCGAGCTCAATAGGATAAGAAATCCTAAGAGTTGAATCAGGTTAGGGTTAGTCAATTTGACTGGTGTCTAGGAAAGTAGTTCAGGGATGATTGGGCTCAAAGGAAGGTGATTTCTAATTGGTTTCGTTCGCTAATCTGATCAAGCACAATTGATGTCTAAGACAAGCAACGGGAGGACTTCCACTGATCTTACACTTACCTAGCCAGTTGATTGGCTGATCCTATACTTAGAGGGCTCGAAGATGACCTTGGCAGTTAAAAGTTGTCTATATCTAGAATAATCCTTAATCAGGATTGATCGACTAACTTGATTACTAACCAACATCAAACCTAATTAAACCTAATTCTTCTCTCTCTTTTTAGTTTTAGGACTCCTTAGGATTTTTTTTAGAACTTTTATTTCTTTCTTTTTTTTTCTCTCTTTAAAAATAAAATAAAATAAAATAAAAATTAAATTAAATTAAATTAACTAAAAAATATTAAAAATAATAATTAAATTAAATTAAAAATTATAATTAAAATAATTTTTTAAAAAAATAATTTTTTAAAAATAATAATATAATAAAATAATAAAAAATATATAAAATAAAAAAATCTAAAAAATTTTGAACCATACATTAGGGTTACACTAATACAAGCACGGTAGAAAATTATTTTTTTCTGATTTAGTTGAACTTAATTGAATGATTGATTCATATTAAACCTAATAATCAAATGGCTAATCTGAACCAAATAGTCCAAAAATTAGATAAAGTTGATCTTTTTGCTCAGAAATTAGATCAAGTCCTAATCATAGGTCAACAATCTCCTGCATAATTCACATCACCTTCTAATTATTAGGAGTTTTATTCTATTTATGTTAGCCCAATCCATCATGTGAATGAATGCCCTACGACTGTATAATTTTCATCTTTTATCCAAGAACAAGTCTAAGCTGCTAAAGGCCACTCCAAACTAGTTAATGATTCATTTCAAATTCATATAACTCTGATTGGAGAAACCATCCTAATTTTTCTTGAAAATCATAATAGACTCAGGCTCAGACCCAAATTTCATCTATCCAAAACTATCAAAACAGACTCTAATACCAAAACTATGCCTATAATAATGGTCAGCCTAGTCAGTTTACCCAGCCATCATATAACAACCAGCTATCATACCCACCTCCTCAACAGACCAATCTAGCTGACGATAGATTTAACCAACTTCAACAATTGATTCTGACTCAACAGCAATCTATCGTCAGGCTAAAAGCTCAAATTGGATAACTAGCTGAATCTAATACGAAGAGAGAACTAGATCAACTACCGAGCCTATCAATTTCAAACAACCCACCTAATGTCCACCAACCAGTTGGACCAAGTTATTAATTTAATGTCTTACTTAAGAATTCTCAATTTGAGAATGCCAAAGTACTTTCTGAACTTAAAAGCTATGGGATTCTTATGGATCCATACTAAGATCAAGTGAGAGAGACTAGTACTGATACTAGTTTCAGTTTAAATGAGATAGACATAGGAAAAAAGAGAATAGATTATTTACCCGAGACTTATAAACCTAATGTCCTATTTCCTTCAACCCTAGAAGCTGATTCTTCTTACAAAAATCAAGAGACATGCAATGAAGTGTCAATGGAGTTGTTTAAGCAAGATCACATTAATTTACCTCCAGAATTAAAACCATCTTTTGTCACCATTCCAGCATCCATTGAATCAAACTTAACTCTTAATACAAAAACTCCATTCATGAGCATTTTAGAAGAATAAATAGGAGAAATTCTTAATAAACATGGGTCTGAAAATGGGATCATAAATTATGTCTCTAAAATTAACAATGATTATATCAATAATGGGATTATAAATCAACTTTCTGAGATTGACAATCCAAAATCATTGAAATTTGTCAATCCAATATTCGACACAAAATAGTAAGCTGCATTGTGTCTGATTGAAGACGGTAAATTTAGCGCTTGTTGGAAGGCAATCCAATATTTAGTTTTCTTTAGTTTAATTTATCTTTTTATTTAATTTTTTTTTTAGGATAATTTGAATAAGTTTGAGGGAGAGCTTAAATTTTCAAAGGCATGTACTGGACCAAAAATATAGTCAGGTGTTTCTTTCATATTCTTTATTACATCCCTTATTTTTTCTTCTCCATTGAGGATAATGTCAATTAAGTTGGAAGGATAAAAATAAAAATTTTAAAATTTTAAGTCCTCAAAAAAAGTTAGTATTTAGTATTTAGACACCTGATTATGCTTAAGAATAGAATTAAACTAAGCATTTTTAAAAGAAAATTGATACACAGAGAATTTGTGAGATATTGAGGAATCAAGTTTTAAAAAAATCCAATAAAGAGTTAAGTCTAGGACATAAAAAGTTTTTTCTTTGAGCATTTTTAATTTTTTCTATTAATCAAAGAAAAGTCTACTTTTTATAGGCTTATATAGGATAACTATACATTTCTTCATATAAAAAATTAAATAAAATAGTTTTCAAGTATTTCTCACTAAGTAATCGGGTCTTTTTGCCTAAGCAAGCATTGAGTTTCACGTCAAAAGATTAGAAGGGCAAAGAAGCTCGTTGTAAAGCTAGTCTTAACTCGTAGCCTGTTTGATTCGAGCTAGTAAGCCCGAGGGGTATTCTATACCTAGTGCCCTAAAGCCAACTGGTTTGAGAGTCATTGGCCCAAGACTCGCTACATGAATCAAATAGAAAGCTTAAGGGGTTAAGACACTCAATAGTGGTATAACGTTTTATATATATATATATATATATATATTTGGTTTTCACTGAGTAATCGGATCCCGTTGCCTAAGTAAGCAATGATATTCACGTCAAAAAATGGGCAATATGAAAATAAAAATCAATAAATGAAGGACGGAAGTAGCAATACACTTGCCTATATAAAAGTTTAGACAAATCAGAGATAAAGATGGGATGATTTAGAAAAAGTTCAAAAAAATTTAATATTTTTTACTTAATTTTTATATTAATAAGTATTAATATCCCAATGATATACCTCACTTATACTCTACTGAATATCAATGGCCATTTTGAAAACTGTTTAGATAAAATTCGAAACTCTAAAGTTAAAAGATATTTAAAACTAAATTTTTTCTTTACTCAAGGACAAGCAAAACTTAAGTGGGGGTGTGATAAGTATCATAAATTCATTAATAAAAATATTAATTTATTAATTAATTTATATTAATTTTTAAAAATTAATGATCAATTTATATATATTTTTGAGAAATTCATATTTTTATTAATTAAAAAATTAACTAAAAATAATAAAAATTTAAAAAATAAAATTTTATAATCAATGGAAAGAGCTCATTTTTTTTTATCACAACAAAATAAGTTTCGAGCAAAATGAAACTAAAACGGAGAAGATATGAATTTCTAAAAAAATAAAATAAATAAAAATTAAATAAAAAAAGAAAAATGACTCAGTCGGTCCAAACCGCCACGCCATATCAATCGGTGCGTCCAAACGCACCGAGCCAAGCCGACAAAGTCGGTGCGCCAAGCCAGCAATGCTAGCTGACTCAGCCGCGGAAGCCGTCAGTCGGTTCACGATCCAAGCATGGACCGTCAGCTCAGCAGAAATTGGTGAATCATGGAGCGACACGTGGTAGACCCAGACCCTTAAAGTGTTCACAGAAAATCTATCATGGCTCACAGGGCATTTTGGACTTTTCACTCGGCGATAGGAGGCATTGATTGGTTGTGGTGTGCGGTGCAGTCGGTCCACGCGATCTATAGCTACAGTAATTGCGCGATCCAACGGCCTGCATTCGATCTGGTGGAGATCCGATGGCCCATGACAAATCCTTCTTTGATTCGAACAGTGCTCAACGATCTGGCGCGATCCGATGGCCAGAAAACTAGTCGATGAAGATCCGATGGCGGAGAAAGCTTTCAACAGTGATCAGGACTCCCAACGCACGATCAGTGGCCAGATTTTCTCTATCAATGCACGATCAACAGCCAGAATTTAATCTGACCTAATCTGGGCCGATACGCATCCGATTTTGATGATTTTTGATCCGTTGGATTCCTATTGAACGGCTAGATTTGATCCAAAGTAGCAGAATTCAATCAGGATTCCTTTTAATCCGATTTTCACTCGGATTTCTCTATATTTTGACGATCAAAGAGCTCTTTAGCCCCACATTGCCTAAAAATTCTCCAGCCCTTCTAGCTCTATAAAAAGGACCCCAGGCCTCTGAAATCAACAGATCTGATTAGAGGAAAGCTTTGGTACAGGGTGAAGTCAAGCTTTGGATTAATGGCTGCTTCGAGGCAATGGGTGCCGAGAAGAAGAGCTGGGCTTCTACACTATCTTTCTGTCAATGCCGATCCAAAATCAGATATCAGCCTATTTTATTTTTATTTTTTTATATATTTAAATTATAATTTTTTTAATTAATACAATATTTATTTTTATATTTTTTAATTTCATGCTTTTTATTTTTATTGTAATTTAATTTTTGTACTTTAATTATTGCTTTTTATTTTATTACAAGTAGATGCTAAGATCTAATTAGTAGATCTTAGTACCAAGTTTAAATTTTTGTACCTTTTAATTTTCGTTTTTAATTTTCTGATTTTACTTTTGATATCAAATTTTTTTTTTTTTTTTGTAAAAATTAAAGATTTTAAAACTAAAACACCATCTTCTCTGTGAATTCGATCCAACTCACTGCTATCTACGTATTTTTAATTATTTTAAGAAGTCAGATTAAACTGATAAACATGGTGTCTTAACGAGTTGTTGGAAACACTGTGATCCAAATATGTCTAAATAGGAGGTTACACACTTAACATGATCATAATATTTAAAATCCTGTTTGTGAAGTTTTAAGAAGTAATATGGGCCCATATAATTGAACCCTATTTTAATTAATTTCAGCATATAAAGTAATGATAATGCCCCTGCTTCAGCATTTCCCAGAATTTCAAACTCTCACTCATTTCCTAAACACTTCCTTAAAGTATTTCTAGAACATCCACTTTCCATGCATGCATCAGCTCCCAGTTTTGGCAATTAAGGTCATGTCTGCATCGCTACACATCTGCATACATAAGCTGTGATAGAAAATGTGAAGAGAAGCCAGTAAAAGAAATAACAAATCCAAGATCACATTCATTTTGCATACCGAACAGCGATCATTCTACCTGTGAAATTAGAGGTAGAAACACTGTCATGCTCAGCTGACAAGGAAATAAAGGGTTGATTGCATGGCACATGTTTACAAGTTTAATACAAAACAATCCTATTATCATACCCAGTTTTGAGAAATACAAAACAAGGACTTCATCTAGGGAGTACTTCAGTTATAGGCTACAGCTTACCATATCTAAAGCTTGAATTCCACAGTTTTCTCCAAATCTAGCATCACTGATTTCTCCTCAAATTAAGATCAACCTCTAACTCCCTGCGCTTCAACTCCAATGCCAACCTTTCATTCTCAAGCTTCATCCTTTCATTCTCCATCCTCATATTTTTCAGTTCTTTGTCTTTCTTCTTACCAAGTCGTCGCCACTTGAAGCTTTGCCTTTCAAGCTCCAGCATCTGAAGTTTAATATTATGGCTCCGCTCTTCCCGCTGAAGTGAAGAAAAATTCGTAGGGTGCTTCTGCACCCAAGTAACGGTAGATCCTTCTGGGAATACTTGCTTCATATCTACAGACATGTCCTGGGGAAGAGGCCTTCTCATACAGTCCTGTAACCCGGAAGGGCTTCCAAAACTCACTTCTTCATGGTCCACCAAATGCTTCATCCTTTTCGGAAAGCACGGTCCCCCAACATTGCCATGCGATGTAGTATGCTCTCGAGCATCATCCTCCTCATCATCGGTACCTGTGCTTTGATCATCTTCATCATTGCTTCCATGCACGGCCCTCCTTGTGCCATGCTCATCTCTACTTTTGAGTGCCAGCTGCAAAGACCGTTGAAGCGCTGGATCGTGAGGTAAATGCAACCGATTCACATTATGATACGAGCACATCTCCTCATAGAATAGATGCTTTGAACTCAAAATCCTCTTCACATCATCCTTGAGCTTATCAGATATGTGCTCCATTCGGTCCAACAGAGCTGGATTCTCCACCACCCTGCAAGCTGTGCCCCTCCCAAGAATATCTACAAGCCTTTTATATCTCTTGTTGAGATCATTGAACTTGTCTTCACACTGCTGAGGAGAAACATAACAGCCCCTCTCTGCCATCACTTCTGATATACACTTCCACTTACTCTTTTTCTGCAATACCGTACATTTTCTCCTCCCACCGTTGTTATATTCTGACATGGCATCGTCTCCTATGTAGGAAACTGCAGTTATCAATAGCCTAACCATTCGACCGGTCCAATTCATTCGCTGCCATGGAGAGCCCTTCTTCCCTTTGCCACCATCATCCCGATCATTGACCCTGTCCTCGGTGAAGCTCTGATCACCATCATCACTCATGGAGGTTTTAACATCCTTCATGTGATTGGCAGTTAAGGGGAAAACTTCATGCATTGGTGGGTGAACCATCAAGCTCTGATGGAATTGGGTGCTGCTTGGGTGTTGCTGGTGGTGACCAAAGGGTGTTTGTGGGTGGTGTTGGTGATGCTTGCGCGCAGAAGCTTGCAAGTCCAGTACACCATAGGAAGCAGGCATCATTTTACCTGTTGGTAAAGTTTTCTCCATCTATTGTGCTGATCAAATAGATTTTGTGGGGTTAAAGATCAGATAGAAAACAGCATCTTTGCATATGTAGAATATTGCATACATCTGACCTTCCCCAGATCTCGCAATGGTGGGAGTCTTACCGCCCTCCTTTTAAGAGCTTAAATTCGACTGAAATTGAAAACTTTCTGAGTCGAGCAGCGGTTTTCCCCAGCAACAAACTTTGATCACATACTTCTTGGTTACGTTCCTTCAATCTGCTGTCGTGGAACAAAAGATCAGATTGGATTAAATTGTTAAACTACTACTTTTCTTCCGTTTGCAATCTTAAATTAGACTACTTTATAGGGGGAAAAAATCGGAGCTTTAACTTCAGAGTGAAACCTTCAGAAGCTATTTTCTTCAAAATTCTCGAAATTCTCAGAATCTAAAGATTCCACCTTTGTGAAGCTCCAGCTGGTTTCTCCACAACAATCTCATAATCTCAACAAAACCTACTCGAATCTTTGGTCCAAAAAGCCATAAAGAAAACTAAGATAGTACGAGAAAATCATAAAAATCCCAAACTTAAGCAAGTACGAGATAAAATCGATCAGATAACCACCAAATCTTCTTCATTTATCTAGAAAACTAATAACCATCAGAAATGTCGAGTCCAGCTTCTGATTTCTGCATGGATAACGAGATCCAAACTCCAAGAAAAACACAACATGAAAGCCAAGGTAATCAAATTTGACATGCAAACGGATGCTTATCGGACTTACCTGGATGGAAATCGAATGCCAGCATGAGAAACCCAGTCGACGTTATTTGGACGAGAAAGTCGAGTTCTTCTTTTTTTTCGTTTTTTTTTTGTTGAAGGCGAGGTTGCAGGGAAGCGTGCGGTTTTTAGAATCCAAGGAGACCACCTACCGGCATTGGTGACGCAGAGGAAGGACTTAGGAGGGAAGTTGGTTTCGATACAATGCATGAGGGAGCGTTGGCCTCTGGTGGAGCGCCACATTTTGGGACCATATGACCCCACCGGCAGTAGAAAGAAGCATTGTAGGAACGAAAACTGGTTCTCATGCATTGAAACGAATCCCAGGGGTGGTGCACTTTCGGAAAAGGTAGCTTTCAGCCATTAAAGAAAGGGGAAATGGTGTTGTTTTCTAATAATACTTGTAGTAAATTTATTCTAACAAATTAACCTACTGTGTGTAAGAGTTATCTACTTGGGCAAACTCTTAATGGAGTAGCCAATAAGAAGTAATCAAGCTCCTGACCTTATCCCAACCAACCACACGCCAATGTGATTGCCAGATTGTGTATATATAAAATAGAGGGGAGAAAACGTGTGAGGTGGTTGGATTCTAGTTTTTAGGGGGGCATTTGGAAAAGAAAGAAGAACTAGAAATTTGAGATGCTGCAAATTCTAGAGCAGGCATTCTGAAAAAGAAAATTAGAAATTTTAATAGTAAATTTAACTCCAATCAGTACCAAAAACTGCTATGGAGTCCAATCATCAATGAGGTTTTTTAGTTTTTTTTTTTTTTTCCTTGAAATTAATGGCTTTCTATTTATCATATTGTAACTGTGTATTCAAACTTTAGAGAAAGATCTTCAATCTTTTGAAGACTACTGTCAGGCTTTGTCACAACCCACTACTAGCTAGCTAGTTGCTAATTAAACAACCACGCAAAACTCTTCAGTGGAGGGAAAAATAAAACTTTTTTCATTTATTTATTTATTTTTGGGTACATCCAGTGAACTTCAACCGAAAAACAGAGAGAGAGTTAACCATGCCTAATATATCCAACTCCATAGCCATCCGCCAGCAAAATTCAAAACAAATCCGGATAAAGGGCATCACCACCTGGGGAAAGAGATCCCCTTGAAGCACTTTGATATCCTGCAACAAAGGAAGAGCTCCACCTCCATGAACAGATGGCTTGTTAACCCACTTCATGACCCTGCATGCAAATCTCCATCGGTAGGCAATAATGAACAGCAAACTAAAGACCAAGGTAGGCCCAAAATAAAATTCTCTTTACAATATATTACTAGCTTAATCATGAAAAAAATCATGAACTATTTGGAGGTTTTCAAATTTATCCCAAATTTTAATTTAGTACAATTAGATCATTCAACTTTCAAATTAGTTCAATTCAGATACCGACTATGAATTTCATTAGATCGTCGTGACAGAATTATCATGTGGTATCACATGACATGCTTATGTAGCAAAAGATGATGTAGACTAAATTTTATTTCTCATTTTTGCACTTTAGTTAGGATCTTGAATTCTATTTTCTATCCAATTCTCAGTGATTAAATACAGAAAACGGTGATCAATTTTCCATTCCAATGATAAAGATAATTACTTTATCTTATATTAGGTTTTAATTTAGATTTTTCTGATAATTTATAATCCTTTTATTCTGGATTCCACACTCCATAAGAAAAAACAACAAAAAATTGACTCAACATCAAATATTATTAGTGATTTTAAGTAGAAAGTGATCCAAAATATTTATTTTTGTTATGTCTGTATGTGGTCTTAAAGTTTTGTTAAAACTTCGTTACATAGAAGAATATGATCTTAAGATATCATTTCTACGTGATCTCAACTCTCCTAGTTGCCATCTCTTCTAACTCTCCTCTCTTTTTCTCACACTCACTATACACCTTCTAATCGAAGTTGATCTCTAATCATTAAATGAGAAGTAGAGATGGAATTAGAAATGTAAATCCTAACCATAAAAAGAAAAGAAAAGATAAGAGAAAGACTATAGGGCTTTCTTTCTCCATCATCCATTTCTATCATATAAATATATCATTCGGTATCACATGATAATTTCTTAATAATAGTTGAACAAAATTCATAACCGAATAAGATTTCATCATGACTTTCTTTCCACGTCATTCTCTTTTGACATATAAACATGTCACGTGATGATTCTATAACAGTATTAGAACGAAATTCATAGCTAGATCCAAACTGAATTAATTTGAAAGTTGAATAGTATATTAAATTAAAATTTCGGATGAAATTAAAAATTTTTATTTATTATTTTTTTTTTTGATGACCAAGTCTAAATTATTTTGTCAGTAATGAATATTTTATATATAAAACTAGAATAAATACTGATTCACTGCTCACAAAGTCTTCCCATGGGCAACCGACATCGTCCCAATTGCCTCTCGGGCAACTTTTGTTGTATTGTGGTTTATGGCTGTTTGTTTTTTTAAAAAAAATCCGGATCCAAATGGAACTTTGAGAAGCTGTGTAGCTTGATTACAATTATATCCCTCCCGTTAGATTAAAACTCTCCCTCCACCCCCCCGGTACGCGACGAGCCGAGCGAGGGAGAGAGAGAGAGAGAGATGGCGAGCGAAGAAGATAGCGCCGTGAAGGAGCCGCTGGACCTCATCAGGCTCAGCCTCGACGAGCGCATTTATGTCAAGCTCCGCTCCGATCGAGAACTTCGCGGAAAACTTCACGTAATGTCTTTCTTACCTCTCTTTCTCTTTTCCTAAGATCTGTTCGTTTTCGCTTCCAAACCCTAGAATCAGCTTTCCGTAATTCGTAAAATCCTTTTCCTTTGATTGTTTGTCGCCATGATCTAGGGTATGTTTCGTACATGGGTTCTTGATCTTGCCCAAGTATTTTCCGGGGGGGGGGGGGGGTGGGGGAATTTATTTGGTTCCGTTTTTTCTATATTAATGGTTTAAGAAATAGGGTGTTCTAGGGATTTCAATCCATCGGTTCAATTAGTTGATAGAATTGATTGTAAACATGACCATACTGGAAGCAAACAAGAAAACATTTTTAAAGTCTGTGATTTGCAAGTCTAGCACGGGTAAAGTCAGTTTCTTGAGGCAATAATGTAGCAAGATCCTGAGAAAAAAAGTAGTATTTGTATAAAAGGAAAACCTTTTGATTATAGTATGGAGAGGCTGTTCGGAATTGTTGAAACTGATAAAACTGAACTATTGTGTTGTAGGTGGGAGGGCATCATTAGTCCCACATTGGTTATTAGTCAAGAAAGACTTTAGCTTATATGGGATGGAACCTTCTCTCCCCTATGAGATACCTTTTGAAGGATAAAACTGTGAGGGCTCGTGCCATAGTACCAAGGGCCAAAATGGATAATACTTCACATACGCAGGAGCAGAGATTGATCCGCTCAAGCCACGAATCCTTGACCACAATATTGGCATCCACCGTGAGACCGACATGCTTCTGGTGGACTATAGTGCACCTCCTACAATCTTACCTAGAGTTTTTTTGACCAGAGGCTATGTTGTGGTGTAGATGGGAAGGCATCATTAGTCTCATATTGGTTGTGAGTCAAAAAAGATTCTGGCTTATATGGGATAGGATTTTTTCTTCTCCGTGAGGCATCTTTTGAAAGATAAAATCGTGAGGCCCCTTGCTATAGTGCTAGAGATCAAAGCGAACAATACCTCATGTACGTGGGAGCGGAGATTGACCTGCTCGAGCCACGAGCTCTTGACCGCAACACGAACCAAACCTAAGATTGGGAGTTGTCAACGGAAACTCCTCTGGGGTGAAAGCCAATACAATCTTTGTGAATCATGTTGATTGCAACAAGATGCTAGCATGTCTAATGGAACATAAACAACTCGGGCTTGATTAAATCATGAGGAATTAGGGAAAGTAGGTTGAGTAAATGTTTGCCATGGTTTGAATACCACACCAAATATGGACCATGAGTACATTGAGTACACCTTAATTTCTTGCTATTAATGGAGAAGCAAAAATAGTTACAGGGAGTCCACAAAAGAAACTTAGTTAGCTTACTAGCTTAGTGTATGTCTTCAACTCTAATCTCCTCTAACTCTATATGTTATATAAGTTGAATTCACTATATGTTGAGGAAGTAACCAGCAGAGGTAATCTACCAGTTCCAGACAATGGAAAGATTGGGAATCTGGTAGTTAACCATATATCCTTAATATGCTGATGTAAAAACTAGTATTAGCTATAATTATTACAAGGATGCAAAAGTCTTACAATAACTACCTTTTTTCTTGGAAAAAGAATTGGGGGCAGGTTTCTTCCTTCTTCTTTAAGTGTTACCTCTGTTTAGCATTATGTATATACATGTATGTATTACCAAACCATACCCTTATTGCCAAGGTTCTAGATGTACATATTTTGAGAATATGCCTCAGTAATCTATGGTTAGTGGTGGCTCTGATGAATGGTTTTACTATAATAGCTGATAATAAGATCGCCATTTTAGGAAATTAGTACCATGAGAGAAGCAAGAAGGTCAACCTGCTTCAAATATATAATATGAATTCTGGCAGTGCAATGGAATTGGATCCTTATGTTGATCTGAATGAATTAGTCTTTTCATAGAATGCATTCGTATGGTTCCTCTATGCTTAGAATGCTAGAATGGGCTGGAAGTGGGTTGGGTTGGGTCGGGTTTTACCTCTACCTAAGCCTGGCCCGAATTTTTTTTCGGGCTTTAGGTCGGGCTTAGGCCCAAAATTTTCTAAAAAACTCAAGCCTGAGTCCAACCCGAGCCCAGCCCTCCTCGTCGATGGGGAAGGAGGCCTAGACAGCGACGGCTTCCCCTTCTCGCTGCAAGGTGCAACACGAGCGGAGGGCGATGGGCGGAGCCGCTGAGGGGTGCCAGGGGAGCCGTAGGGGGGCGCGGGGTTGCGACGGGCTGTGAGGGTGCGGCGCGAACACGGGAGCCAGGGCTGGGGGTCCGGGGGAAGGCCGAGGGGGGAGGAGGGTTCTGCCAGGGCTAGGGCGGGGGAGGGGGGTTCACACTGGCTGGAGGAGGGCGGAGGGGGAGTGGGATTTACACCGGGCCGCGGGGGGGGGGGGGGGGGGGGTTGGGGGTGGTTTCATGAGGGGGCTGATGGAGGGGAGGGGGTTCGCAAGGGCTAGGCCGGAGGTGGGGGGGTTTGCACCAGCTAAAGGGGGTGGAGGAGGGATTCACGTCGGGGCCGGGGAGGGTAAGAGGGGGGTGTTGTTTTTGCAGGGGGGGGGCGGGGAGGATAGAGGGGGGTGTTTCGCGGGGGCTAGGGGAGGGCGAAGGGGGGTTCACGAGGTCGAGGCGGGGGAAGGCGAGAGTGTGGGGGGGTTGTTTTCCGGGGGGGTCGGGGGAGGGCGGAGAAGGTGTTCGTGACTCGCGAGGGCCCAGGCGAGGGTGGGGGGGAGGGGGGTGCGTGCATGGGTGGGTTTTAATCGGGCCCGGGTCCAACCCGAAGCCAACTCGGCCCAGTGGGCCTCGGGCTGGCCCAAGCCCACTTCCAACCCTACATGAATGAACAAAGGCATAAGAGAAAAGTATAGTGGCTAATTTATTATAAGGCACCAATTGTACACACTTATATAATTATATTCATTTATTTCTCTAAAAGCAAAGGTTAAACACTTGATAGTCAAACTCACTGATTAAATAGAAAAAGAACTAGATTTGAGGGATATTTTTCTTGTAATATGCTGAAGTCGTAATTGCATTATTTAAGCACCTGGCTTCCACAAGCAATTCTTGATAAATTGCTAATAGCATCTTAATTTGGTACTCAGCTGTGCTCCCCCCGCCCCCTACATCCTGTTTAAAATGTGAAATGAAAATATTGTGTTTTCCATGTCGATGTCAGATGATTTATGAAGATGTTATTATACCATGGCATCTATGTGCAATAAATCCTACATATTTGCAGTGAAGTTCCATCCAGATAAAATTTGCTGAAACCTTATTGTGGCATCTTTAAGGAAGCATCGCTGACATTTAAAATCTCTCCTTATTCTAAATATTTTACTTAAATTTTATATCCACTGTTTATTTTCATGTATTGGTTAATCCCTAATTGCTTCGTTGTATGGACTGCCAGAAATTCTAAAGAAATTTAGAGAAGTATCTTGGCATGTTAGAATCATTCAAAAGGTTGTGCTTACTTTGGTCATATTCAAACTTCCATCTGCTTATTCACTCTAACTGGATTGCGACCTAATATCTATTTCGTCTCAAGTTAGCATTGTGCAGACATTGATTTGCCCTCTGTTTTCAGGCTTATGATCAGCACCTGAATATGATACTTGGGGATGTTGAAGAAATCATTACTACTGTAGAGATTGATGATGAAACTTATGAAGAAATTGTTAGGGTAAGCAAAATCAACTTTTGTTTCAATAGTTTTTTTGTCTTGATAAATTTTTGACTTCATGAAGCTGACTTTGTCATGAGAAATAACTATTCATGGTAGTGTATTGGAATAGTCACTGGTATTGATCTTTGTAAAACCTACTTTGATCCTTTTTTTCTAGTTTTATTGATGTTTTCTACCATTCTTATTGTTGTTGTCCTTCTTTTCAATGAACTTTGTCAATCAACTAAATTTCATGGGCCCAGGATCAAGTTTGTGATATGTTCCAGCCATGATAAGATTTGTTTAAACCTAGCAGTTGGACAATAGTCCCGACAAGGTTGGTCCAAATTAGTGCTTTCATAGTTGATGTCTAGGTCCATGATGTGCTATAGGTATATGTGTGTGATTGTATTGAAATACTTATACTACATGTTTATGAAACATTCCAGTTGTTTTCATATTTTTTTAAACTGAATCCAGTCAGAAACTAATCCTAACAAGGTTGATCCAAACTAATGCTTAAAGTGTTAAATTTTAGGCCCTTCATGATCTGCTTTAGATTGATGTATGTGGTTGTATGGAAATACTTGGACTATATATCATAGAACAGGTCAATACTCAGTGGAGAAGGAAATAGCTATTGAAACACTATCCACCTTGATTACTTCATCTTTGGAAAAAATGCTGGAGTCAGACACCTAGATTATTCAGCACCTAACAACAAAATTCTATCAACTTTATCAGAATACAAAAAGCAGTGACTTGCAAGCAACTTGGCTAGCAATACCAGCTTGAATTGTGAACAGTCATCTATCTCCATACATCCTATAGTTTTGCCAGATGATAAAGGTGACTGCTCTTTCAGAAGGGATCTGTGGCTATTATTCTGTAAACCTGCCCAACGAGTACTCAGGCCTTTGTACAGTGGGGATGGTTATATAGTTTAAATAATGCTGGCCATTATATGGTAGCCTTGCAGTTAACCAAATAAAATTTGTTTTAATTTTACTGAATCTCTTGATATTCTACCAGATTTAGACATCAACAGTTAATATTAATTCTTGTTTTGTTAATGATTATTTACGAAGTTACTGATCATTGCTTCTTTTGACGTAAATCCATGATTTCTGATTTTTCTTATCAACCGTTCTTTTCAGACCACCAGGCGCACTGTGCCATTTCTTTTTGTTAGAGGAGATGGAGTCATACTGGTTTCTCCACCTCTGAGGACAGCATGATCAAGCTGTAGAATTAGGTCAATGGTCAGAGGTGAACTTTATGCGTCCAATATTGACTGTTGTGGATCCTGTGATACAGCCTTTTTCCTTTTGGATGACAACTAGAATGTTAGGTTGGAAACGGATATGAATATCTGCTATCTTATGTGATAATTATGTTGATGGTTTGAAGAAACCTTGCTATAACTATTGATCAGTTGAATGAGTTTAAATTGTATATTAAGGTTGTTGGGCTATTACTGTTTCTAAATCTTTTTAATGTGGCTCTAACCACAATTTTTTGTCAGTATCTGTGATATCTGCAACCATAAAGCTCCCTGCGATAAGAGGTCTTGTTTGCCTTGTGTCTAAGGGCCATTTGATTCCCCTGGGTGTGATAGGGTGCTTCGGTCTGATGTTTTGTCATTTTAGGGTGCCAAAGAATTATTCTATATATAAAATCTCTAGGCCTCAAGTTCTAGACTAATTGCTTAAACCAGGAGCAATGTCTCCTGGTTATCGCTTTGTGCTGCTGGTTTGTTTCGGAGGCTTAGGCACCTCACCAGATTGAGGGCCCTTTTGGCTGCCTGCCAATTGAGGCTACCACCGGACATGCGATTTTGAAATTAGAATAACTGCTTTTCGTTAACGATGATGAGTAATTTTCAATTATCGGTAGTGTACGTAGCTCAGAGTAGTCGTAGTCCATGAGCACTAATAATTTATTACTGTGAGAAATTCATCACAAAAAAATATTACTGTGAGAAATAGACCTCCATCTTTCATAAAATAAACACACGATAAGTTGCCAAACATGCTATTTGTTGTGGTGCTAATATTTCCCAGATTGAAATCAATTTCCATTACATTATCATGCATGCAATCAGCATAAGACCTGCACACAAATAAGCATTTAGGAATTCGAATGAAGGTGGTACGCAATACCATGATGCCATAGAGGGGCATCGTTCCCTTCTATTCTATTGTATTTTTGCCCCTCCATGTTAAGCAACAGTTAACAAATAAACATTTAGGGATTTGAATGAATGAGTTTTATTTCAAAATACGCCATATCATGCCCAAGACCTGCATCTTTCTATTCTATTCTTCCCTCGTAAATATTCCTCTGCGATGCTTTGATGGTGTTTTACCATGGATGAAGTGCAGCTGAGCTCAATGTTCACAATCCTAGTCTTTTACCTGCTCTGTCCTCTCCAAGATGAAAATGTTGCCTTTATCGTCCCTCCCAATCCGCATGGTGTCATCAACATATCTAATGATATTTAGAGAAGACAAAAACGAGCAAAAGGATATCCACATTAAAAAATTTTTTCCTCTCCTTAACAGAAGATGATCTAATATGGATATAGTGTTGTATATTTAGATTTAAGATTGTAGAGAGGATACGTTATTTCAAGCCAACCCTCTGGATTGAAAATGGCAAGGAGAAGATCATAATTCTTCTGAAAAAGATTCATCAGCTGTTGTGTCCCCATGTTAGCATCAGTCAGGAGAATAAAGCTTTTAGTCATCTGAAAAGATTTCTCTGAGGTGCAGTTGTGGATGGTTTTACCTGATCCGGAGTAATGCTCGAATTCTCAAGTTTAATGTCAACTCTCTGAGACAGAACAGATGCGACAATGAACTTGAGAAGTAATTTCATGATCACGAACTCCTTGTATGTCTAGAGTTTAAAAGGTGGGAAGTGTCTCACAGTTTTGGACACAATCTTGTAGGATGCCTCAATCGTCAGCTGCCCTGTCAGCAACTTGAATGCCCTCACATTAAACTTAATCACATTGACTGCCTTTTCCTGTGAGTATTGAAAATGTCAAGTTAAACTTTCCATTTATTTGAAGTAATAACAGAAGATTATGTTCTTTTTTCGCTAACGCTGTTATAACATTAGACAATTTATTTTTTCCATCACAGTAAACCTCATCCACCAATTTTGGAACATTACCGTTAGCTCTGATTTACATGACATTGCAGAAGCACTTGTGCTGTGTTGCACTGTGATAATAACATTTTAGTGCTGAATAAAAATAATACATGCACTGATTTGCATCTAGTCATGGATATGCCCAACTGATTAGGAGGATATTGAGGATGGTTTTGTCTTTGTCCATGTAATGAAATGGCGCGACATACTTAAAACTGCAAAAAATAGTTTTTCCTAATAAAATTTCAATATATCAAAGATCTTTTTTTTTTTTTTTTTTGGTGGGGTGTGTTGGGGGGGGGGTTGGACTCCTTTAAAGATTTTCCCAATTTTCAGGTAAATGCCCCAAAATTGTTAGATGAGTTCTTCACAGAGGCAATCAGCACAAACATATACGGTGCAACACAATGGACAGCCTATCTGGAGATACTATTGTGAATTTGTGATAACTTCAGTCAGGTCCAACATGCGGAGCCCCACTAATTGGCAGGCAGGTGAGCAGATGCATGCATATGTGCATGACAGGCTGTCTTTTGCTTGTTGGATTAATTTGATGAGCTTACAAACTCTACAGAAAAACAGATCTCACCTTTGCGACATCAATTATCTGGATGAAGTCATCAAGAGTGATGAAGTCGCGCAGTCCAAGCTTCGTTCTCTTAGCTCCAAGTATTGTAATTGTGCTGTAAACAAGCTTCCAGCATCCATCCACCTAGTTTTCCTCCAAGTATTAGCATGCATTACAGAAGCAATCATATATATGATTAAATTGACTAAACTTCAAATACGAAGTTGGCCCTCTGGTTGATTCATGAGGTCAATAATTTGCTCTCTCAATATGAAAAGGAATTCCATTATTCAGTTCACAATTCCCATCTATTTGCTTGTCAGGTGAGGTCCCTACCAAGTACACCTGCTCGATCTGTATTTAATTTCTTTGGAAAATATCCAAGATCTCACCAAACTGCCTTTAGCAGGAAGTTTGTGTAAAATTTTCACTCCAGCTAAGCAATCAGGACTCTACCGTCTGAGAAGCAGCAGGTAAACTTCATACAATGTATTAGTATATTTTCAGGTATGAAAATGGTTGCTTTTATGAAATTAATTGTGTGCTTTTTCTTAGTTCAGCAGCTAGTTGTTTAGGGAACTGCAGGATTATTTAAGAACACAAACTTATCTAAACTTGATGCTTGTCGAAGTGGCTAATTTTAATTAGTACATGCTTGTGAAAATTATAGAAGATTGAAATGAAGAATTATTGTCAAGTGTCAATTTGTTTATTATATGCCTCTGAAACTAACTTGAATCACAATAAACTTCATGATGTTACTTGAATCAAAATTCTGGGAACGGATGTATCATGCATGGTGCAGAGGAACACCATGTTGACAAGAATATCAAGAGGTGATTTTGTCTGATAAACCTAGGTGAAGTAAAGATGATGAGCCCTTGAAAAAGAGAGGCACCCGGATCGGTGTCGGAAAGCAAGGTGAAGGATTAATGAAGACAATGAGAAGCAACCAAAATGGAGCCCTAACTTGACATGAATGATGAAGAAAGATCAACAAAACCAACCATAAAAATATTGCTGGTTTTGGTTCTAATATTTCTGATTTTGAGTTATACTAAAAGAAAATAAAAGATTTGGATTATTCCAGCTAGTTACCTATGTCATAAACATGAAAATGACAAACAATTGGAATACCTTATCTAACAGATGATCAGTTGGCTGAGGGGTGGGGTTTTGGGACTCCAGTAGCTCCACCAGGCCTTGGATCTCCAATTTCTTTGCAGATGTGACTCCAAAAATCCCTCTGTTAATACCTTAAATTCATGACGATCCATCATCACCATTGCCATCACACATGCTTCAACAAAGAGATAGATATTCCCTTGCGTTCCATCATGGAATATATATCTAGACAGCAGAGCAACATGAAACAAAAACAAAGCCTCGTACTAACTTACATTACCATCTAATTTCTGGTAAAGTGCCGATCTGATCTCTTCAGCTGTCTTGTAATCTCCTTGGAGTCGTTTGTCTACCCCTTGGTTGCCATTGGCATCATCCAGTAGTCCTGCAGCTGGTGCTGGTGCTGTTGCTGCTGAAGCAAGGGCTAACTTTGGTCTCCTCCCTGATGCGTATTCTCTGCATGTGAGACTCTTGATTCCCACTTGGGTGGATCGGTTCACCTCCAAGTGCCTCATCGGTGCAACATTGTGGCAAGAAAACGGGGGCCGGAGGAACAAAACAGCCATGGTTCTCCAACCATAAAGAAACTTTTCTTGACCTAAGATAACACCAGGGGCTTCGGTATCATGTGGTAGAGCTACTGAATGTTGAGTTCCAGAAGACTGGGTCCACCGGCTACAGAGGTTTAAGATTCAAAAACACAGCCTCCACAGGCTCAGGCTTTCTTAGGTACATGGAGCCATCCAATCCAATGTGTGGATATCTTATCGAGAAGATAACGATGCAGACGCCGACAACACTAATATTTATTCGTTTATTTCCTGAGGGACGGCTGGACCTGGACTGGGGGCCTGCATTTAACGGATAGAAACGGCAGCAACAGGACTCAAACCATAGCATTCAATGAATGGTGCAAGTAAATAGCAAAGGAGTCTAAAGTTGAACGATGACGGTAAACCCGTAACCAACGTGATGCTGGAACTAACCCATATGTGATGCCCTGAGCAAAAGAGGCCAGATGGTCGTGTACGTGCAACTAAGATTAATAATAGAGCTTTTAATCCTGGATGCATTTAGCATCAGCCAACAGGTCACCAGTGTTTTCTGTCGTTCACAATACCGATGAGATATTTTTGAATCATGAAAATGATATGGATAATATTCATCTGAATTTATTTTTATATCCAAATCAATTCATTTATATCTAAATTAATTTAGATATGGATAAAAAATTAAAAATCCTACTAATATTTGTATCCATATTTAGATATTCATAAAAAAAAATTAGATATAAATATAAATAGATAACTATTCAATCCATATATAAATCTCTAAATCTATCTGTAATTCTATATAATTTTATATAATATTTATTAATTTTAAAAAAAATATACAAACATATAAATATGCTATTAATTTGACGTATCATCTATTTAGTAATATTTTTGATTTTATAATCATAAAGTTTAATTGATCAATTTATATTCATAATTATATTTATACTTTTGATATCCGAATTATATCTACTCTATTTAAAATAAATATAAAATAAATTTTTACATCTAAATAATATTTGTAGATCAAATAAAATAAATATGGAAATGGATATGCTAGCATCCGATCCCCATACGACCCTACTCTTCTGAATAGGGCTATTTAAACTTCAAACAACAGAATGACAGAAAATACCAGCATTCGATAGCATTTAACCACATTTCTCTCTATACAAAAACTGACGAAAAGAAAATGAAGAACACGCAATGAACCAGAAACCTTCTCAGCTGTCAAACTCGAGCTTCCAAGCTAAATGGGGTAAAAAAAAAACAAAGAAAGAAACATGGATGTTACATCCTGCTGATCTGTTCGAGACCCAAGCATGCTGGAAGAGATTGGACAGTGTTTCGATTCTGGATGAGCCTCGTCCATCCTCATCTGTACCTCCGACTGCATATTCCGACCTTATCCATCGCCCTCTTATTTACATACCACTTGATCTTAATGCTGCAGACACAATCCATCATGGGGCTGCATATGGATTAATGACAACATACTGAATGCACGAAATCTCTGAAAAGAAACCAGGATCTTTTGCTTGCTCCTGTCAGTCAAAAGCCTTGCAAGACTTTGAATATCCCCCCCTCTCCGTGAAACAGAAGCTTCTGCACTATATTTTAACGCAACACTAACAGAAGATTACCTGACAGAAGACCAAAACCTGGTTAGCTTCAATGATGAAAGCATAATAGAAAAGAAGTAATATATATAATATATTGAACCAATGACAATATTATATTAACCAAAAGAGTAATTAGAATGTCAGTTGAAAGTAACAATGTAATAATAAGATATTAACTTTTCCAAAGATTTGTTTAATAAATTTTGGTTTTCTTAGATATCATGATGAACCTTTGGCCATGAGATGTGCGGTCTTTTCTTTTTTCTCTTTTATTGAATTAATGAATTAATCTGTGAGTTCTTTGCAACAAAACAAATTAGATTTATCATCTCTAGCACTTAAAAGACTATACACAAAATGATTAAAAGTATTTTTTTGTCAACAACCACTTGCATCTTATTTACCTGATGCACATTGACTATGATGGAAGGTTTCGAAAGTATATTGACCATTCATGATCAAGGAACTACCAACCACACGAGTACATAAAAGGTTGACATGGAAATATGGTCAATGCATCATGACATGCAGAGCATCGAAGCATGTCTAAGAAAATAATAATATAAAAATCCACTTGGTGCCCCCATCAAATCTCAAATTGTGAGTCCATACCGCATCAGAGAACTTTCAGTCAGTTCGAGTAATAGTTTGACCATGAAAGATTGATCATGCATCCATCAGCTTCAACCTGGAAGAGAAGCCTCACGACTCACAAGCATGAAATCTCAAACATGACACATGCGGCCCAAGCATCAGAAAAGAACTGCATGGCCACTGTTTGAAGTGTCATAAGATGATCATGTATATGCGATATGTTATGCAATATCATTAATTATTAGCACGGTAGACATAATTTTGCCAAGGCATCAACTGTATCTGCTCACTCTCCACCGCCACAAAGAATGTCGCTACAATCTACTCAGCCATACCTCCATATTTCTGATGTCATAGAAACTTAATTTGGTAGCTGGACTTGATAAGATCAGCTAAATGTTCTCATTTAAGAAAGCAATTGGAGTCTTTATTCTTCTCTGTAATAACTTGTCGCTCACCGTCTGCATGTTAAATCCTTTCTTTTGGTACTTGAAGACCGGATATTCATTCTCTCGCTATGTTTAACCGTGCATAAAAATAGCTGCAAATTTTCTTCCGTAACCAATTCTTTAAAATTAGTTGGCAATTGAACATGTTCACAAAAAGGTAAAAAACGATAAGCTAGATACGTAGCTTATGATTGGAGGGGTCCCTCAAGCTAACACTGAATAATGATATGAACGTCGGTGATCGTATGCAGATCCTAGATCCAACCTTTTTGACTGCTCTCATTTTCTAGACACTTTGAGAATTGGAAGATGATTGCAAAAGCTTGAACCGTGACCAGAAAGGTATTCCTGCAAAGTGGCCTGACTGGCGTTACAGCATGCTCCTATCTTGTCTAAAGTGGACTTGGCCAACAGATAAACAAAATCCTTAAATCATTCACATCAGATTGATATTGGACGTTGATTTAAATATCTAATTGATCCTGCGAAATCCTCTTGATTTAGAGTCATGCTACCTTATTGACCCCAATGTAGCAGGAGAAGGATTGGATGATAATGATGAAGATAAGGGACAAAGTTAGATGATCAACAAGTTAAAAGGTCTAGTGAGCAAACATGAAATTCAGAACAAACAACTCTAATTGTTAGAGGAACGTGAACCTATTAAATGGTTTTATTTGTTTTTCCCCTGGATGTTATTATTTAACAAGAGGGGTTGCTCCTTGCTTACTTAGGATTGATGTTCCCCCTATTCAATAATCGACCTACAGGAGTGGACAAGTCAAATGCAGCCATCCTCTATCTTCATCCCAATCAACCAAAATCCAAAGCATAGAGTGAATAAAGTACCGAAAATCACTAAAAATAATACAACAAACAGGTCAGCAACACTAAAATTATACCCTAGTTGATCTAGTAACAGCCCAAAAAAAACTATACAACAAACTGATCGATAACAATAAAATACTTGATCTTTAAGCACAACTACAGCAAGACATGGCCCAACCCCCCTCCCCTCTCACACAAAGCTTTATAACCAAATCTCAGAATCACAACATTAACAAACTTAACAACACCAAAGAACAATGTCCACTAATAGACCGAAAAACTTGCTCGACTGATTAGAGAATTGATAACCTCAAGAGTGTAGGCATGGAAATCACCGAGCATGACTATTATAATATTTACAAAATATTCAAACACAACTCAATTATCATAATGATCGCTCAATTGTATAAAGAATGTAAAGATCCAACATCAAGACAACCAGTTGCTAAACTCAAACTCCCCCAAGAAGAAATGAAATTATGTACAGTTTTTAGTTAACTATGTACTATATTAATTTAATTATGTACAATTTTTATTTAACTATGTAGTATTCATTTAATTGTATATATTATTCATTTAACTGTATATAATATTTAATTAACTATATATAATATTTAATTAACTATATATAGTATTTATTTAACTATATGCAGTATTCATTTAACTGTATACCATATTAATTTAACTGTGTATTATATTTAGTTCTACTATATACGTATTTATTTAACTATGCAGTATTCATTTAATTGTGTGCCATATTAATTTAACAATGTATAGTATTTATTTAACTATATATACTATTTATTTAACTGTGTACAATATTTAATTAATTATGTACTATATTTAGTTAATCGTGTATGGTATTTATTTAACTATATGAAGTATTTATTTAATTATATACTATATTAATTTAATTATATACTATATTTAATTAACTATGTACTATATTAATTTAATTATATACAGCTTTTATTTAACTGTATATCATATTTATTTAACTATACAGTATTCATTTAATTGTATATCATGTTAATTTAACTATGTACAATATTTATTTAACTATATGCACTGTTCATTTAACTATATATAATGTTTAATTAACTATGTACTATATTTAGTTAACGATGTACCACATTAATTTAACTATATATTATATTTAGTTAACTATATACTATATTAATTTAACTATATATAGTATTTATTTAACTATGCAATGTCCATTTAATAATGTGCCATGTTAATTTAACTATATGTGATGTTCATTTAACTCTGTATACTATTCATTTAATTGTATATAACATTTAATTAATTATGTACTATATTTAGTTAACTATATACAGTATTTATTTAACTATATACAGTATTCATTTAACTATATGTACCATATTAATTTAACTGTGTATAGTTTTTATTTAACTGTGTACCATATTTATTTAACTATACAGTATTCATTTAATTATGTGCCATATTAATTTAATTATATACATTATTTATTTAACTATGTATAATGTTTAATTAACTATATACTATATTTAGTTAACTGCATATAATATTCATTTAACTATGTGCAACATTCATTTAACTATGTAATATATTAATTTAATTTATATTATATTTAGTTAACTGTGTAGCATATTAATTTAACCATATACAATATTTATTTAATTATGTGTCATGTTAATTTAATTATGTACAGTATTTATTTAATTATGTACGGTATTTATTTAACTATATACCATATTTATTTAACTGTGTATAGTATTTATTTAACTGTATGCAGTATTTATTTAACTATGTACTATATTAATTTAACTATATACTATATTTAGTTAACTATATACCATATTAATTTAACTATGTATAGTTTTTATTTAACTGTATACAGTATTTACTTTACTGTGTAGTGTTTATTTAATTATGCACCATGTTAATTTAGCTATATGCAATATTCATTTAACTATATGCACTATTCATTTAACTATGTACAATGTTTAATTAACTATATACTATATTTAGTTAATTATATATAGTATTTATTTAACTGTGTATAGTGTTCATTTAACTGTATATCATGTTAATTTAACTTTATACCATATTTTGTTAATTATGTTGCATTTAATTTAATGATATATAGTATTTATTTAACTGTATGTCATATTAATTTAACTATATACCATATTTATTTAACTATATATAATATTAATTTAACTATGTACAGCATTCATTTAATCATATATAATAGCAAATTAGCTATGTACCATTTTAATTTAACCATATATCATGTTTAGTTAACTGTATACTATGATACTGTAGATTGTGGGGTACATATACTAATATTTTCATAGCTATGATACATCATATGGACACATCAAAAATTGATTCTCTATTTGGACCTATGGCATAGTAGGGGTCGGCCCATGGAATGCCCCTAGCATAGGGGTTATTCCATGGATTGTCCCTTATAGCATGCCAGGCCAAAAATAGTGTGCCAACATTTCTTTTTTGGTCTTAATTCATTAAATAATTTAGTTCCTATATCATTGGAAAAATTAGTTGCCCTGATTGAGCTGGATCTTTCATCAAATTTTTTTTTTGGTGCACTTACTAAAACCCACTTGCCAATCTTAAAAGCTTAATGATTTTAGATGTCTTATAGCTCATTAATAGTAGATGTGAGTCAAGGTTGGCTTCCTCCTTTCAAAGCAAGAGTAATAATAGATTTGCCTTAATAACAAACCTTTGTTCAGTAAACAATAATAATTCAAAGCCACAATTAAGAAGCAAAAGATCAAGGGCATATATTTCTTTCCACAGCTACAATCAGTCAAAAAAATAGCAAGCAACAACATTATACAATATGAGCTACCTCAACATATATTTCTTTCCACATCAATAACCAACGAAGGGAAGGGCTCGATCCTCCCCTCTTCCTCGACAATCAAGTCTTACTTCTTTTCAACATTTCGACCACCTTCAAGTTCCTAAAATTCTCTGGTCTCAGCTTTAAAACCTCCTCCAACAGCGCATGATCAAGCACTAAAATAAGATAGGAATAGAAACCCTTGGTGATCTTCGAGTTGGTGTTGGCGGTGAACTGCATACAGTCAAGATCATCTAACATAGTTGTGATCTAGACCTGTGGGATGTAGCCCATAATGCAGTTGAAGGACACCAGCGCCACCTTGGAAAGGGTCAGAGGGTGGAGGCATAGGTAAGGAGGTGCTTCATGCGGTTGATCAACTTAGGAATGGACTATAACTCATCAATGAGGCAGCAGAAACAAAAGTCGGGAAGGTTGACGTTGGCCTCCCGTGCAGAGATGGCAAAGCAAGCGAAAAGAGAGCCGAGCTTAAAAAAAGGATGGGAGTAGGTTTGGGGGTCTCGAAGTAATATGCGACGAGAGAGAGCAGCTCCACCATGGCCAATATCTTGTGAAGAAGAACGAAGAAGAACTAGTATTAGGGATTGAGTTGAAAAGCCTTATAGCGAGAGCAGTGGTATACAGTTAACTAAATATAGTACATAGTTGAATTAATATGATATACAGTTAAATGAGCACTGCACATAATTAAATGAATACTTTATATAGTTAAATAAATATGGTACATAGTTAACTGAATACCATACATAGTTAAATAAATATTGTACATAGTTAAATTAACATGGCGCATAATTAAATGAACATTGTACAGTTAAATAAATACTGTTATAGTTAAATAAAAACTATACATAGTTAAATTAATATGGTATATAGTTAACTAAACATAGTATACAGTTAAATTAACATGGTACACAGTTAAATGAACACTGCACAGTTAAATTAATATTATATATAGTTAACTAAATATAATATATAATTAATTAAACATTGTATACAGTTAAATGAACAATGCATATAGTTAAATGAATACTGCACATAGTTAAATTAAAATGGTACATAATTAAATGAACACTGCATAGTTAAATGAACACTACACATAGTTAAATTAATATTATACATAGTTAATTAAATATAATATATAGTTAATTAAATATTATATATAGTTAAATGAATACTGCACATAGTTAAATTAACATGGTACATAATTAAATAAATATTGTATGGTTAAATAAAAATATATATAGTTAAATTAATATTATACATAATTAATTAAATATAGTATATAGTTAAATTAATATGATATATAGTTAAATAAATACTTACACAGTTAAATCAATACTATACATAGTTAGATGAATACTGTATATAGTTAACTAAATATAGTACATGGTTAATTAAATATTATAATAGAAAAAGCCCGTATGGAAGAGAAAGAACAAATATGGAGGATATTTTTATCCTTCATGCATTAAAAGTTATGAAGACATTTAATGATGGATAGATTATTATAAAGATAAAGAATAAATTAGGTATTTTATAAAATAAGATGACAGCAAAAGAATGTTTTGTTACTATAGCATAAAAGAATGGACTGGGAGTTAAAGTTTTAGTCGATAAGAATTTTTTGTTAGAGTGAGGTCAAAAAGGAAACCCGAAATTAATTATCCATATGAAATTTCCTAGGATTTACCAAAGTCGGCAAACATGGCGACTTTATGCGGAACCGTAACATAGGGACTGGTAAATGGTTAAATAACCCTTTACGGAACTTTTCATAATATTTCCATGCAGATTTCAGATTCTTAAACGGGCCCAAGGAGACTAATTAGATTCATTATTGAAAAAATTCAAACCATCTTACTACAAATACATCTATAAGAATCAGAATGCAAGATCTTCCAAAATTGGAAGTAGAACCACCGTAGAATTTTATAAGATAATTTTTATATAATTGGCTATATAAAATACCATTATATCTGCTGCATTGTTAGCTTTCCCATGGATCTTATAAGAAAGCAACATCCAACTAATCTGCTACTTCTTTCAAGGACGCATTACCAATTTGTCCAAAGGAAACTTACAAAGTTGGCAGACTTTGTCAACATGTAGAAGCGCAAAACTCGACAACATTGCCGACTTCATGCAGACCTGTTAGCATTGCACAAAACGACAAATAATTGAATATACTTAAACATACACGTATCATGTAATGTGATTCATCCATTATCGTGCAGACGAACGTCCACAGCTACTTGAGAATTACGCTACTCAAATTACATATTTTATGCGTGGGGTTCTCCAGTCATGCCTGCAAACCAACCAGATCTCTAATCCCATCAGAAATGCCTCAGTCGCCAAAATACAATCAGACGTCCACCTTTTGTGCGGTCCCAGAGACTACTCTTCTTTTAAGACCAGAAGGGAGATCCTATTAAGACTAGGAGGGAGTTCCACAAAGTGCTGCATGAAGTAATCACATAAGAAGATTCTTTTTACAAATTGTTGACCATAAATGCCTTGGACATGAATGAAACACCTTATCCTTTTTCCTCACCTAAATATCATATACCCCATTAGTCTCTGTATCAATCAAACCCTGCATATGTACCACTACTGAGACAACACAACCAGTATCTTCATCTGGTGCTCTCTGATATGCATGTGCCCACCATTGTTTTTGTAACTTTTCCAAAAGTACTAGCATTCATTGGATTCCAAATTCAAATCAATATAATTCTACAATTGAAAAAATATACAAGTAGAACGCTCACCAGAGCACCACCTCTCAACCAATGTGAAAATTCTACACACACCCAAGAATGGCCCAAAAATTTACCCAATGTATGGGATAAGAAACCCAAGAGTAACATATTTTGAGAAGACAAAAAACTGGGAGGACAAACAAACAAAAGATGGCATCTTTTATTCCCATCAACTCATCTGCGTCTACGAGAGACTACTGGAGAATTTACGGTTTGCTGCCTCCTGTATCTTGAAGAAGCAGCCGGCCCTTGGAAGGAAGGGTAAGCAGGTTTTGTGGCTTCTGAGGCAGAGTTAGGCCGAAGTGAAGATTCCAGGAAACATGCAATGTTTAAGCGAGTCCTCTCTAGTTCCCCTTCGAGAAGTTCTGAGCTACATTGTTGTGCAAGTGCCTGAAAAACATTAAGTATTCATACCAAGATACCATGACATCCATAAAGCAGCACTGCATTATGATGCATTAAAATTCTCTCTTCTACATAGATGGCAGGACTGTGAAATCGTTGCAGCAAGACAAGTTCAATGATTTCTAAATATATGAGCATATTCCAATCACAAAAATAATAATAAAAGAAGAATACAAATGTTACTTGCAAAGAATGTTGTGCGGCATGTCAAGGATTCAGATGGTCTCTGAATTTCAATGAGCACACAAGTACTACGAAATTTTATATCTATGATCAATCCTAAGCAGATTCACTTGTCATGCTGCTAGTGAAACAGTGTTCCTTAGATTAGATACAATACAGCAGAAGAAACTGCTTCCACAATGAAATCCAAACTAGGATAATGCCCATCACAAAATCATGAGATACAATACAGAAGAAGAAACTACTTTCATAGTGAAATCCAAATGAACATGACACCCCTCACAAAACAATCTCATAGGCAATGTCACTCTCACAATAATATTTTTTTTTAAAAAAAAAAAAATATGACAGAGCCATAACTTGAAAAGCAGAGCATTATGCGGCCTCTTGATTTTTATGCTTGGATTCAACTACCAAAGACAATAACAGCATGCAAAGTTTCATATGATTGATTTATGGACAACAGCCTTGGCATGTAAAGTACAACTATGTTTTCAAGCCCCATTTTTTATTGAAAAAAAATGTTATCGGTGCTTAGAATCTTAGATCAAGAATGCCTGCTAAGAACATCATTAAATATAGCACCTGCAGGCATAACAAAACCCCTCACAAATACTCTATGGTTAAAAAGAGTAGATAAGTTAGGGACTACCATAATCTTGAAAATGCAGCTTTCTTTTTAAAAAAAAAAAAAAAAAAAAAAAAAAAAAAAACAGAGTTACCATTAGTTTCTTCCTTGCATCTTTTGATTGATAATTTCTTCAAATTAACCCTCAAAACAAAGAACAAAAGAATAAACTCTTATAGTTGTCCAGAATGGGTACATAAGTAAGATTTCACATCAGGCATCATACCTAAAATGAGAACAACGATAACCTAAAAAATTTTAAGTTCATTAAAAGAGTAAAGAATTATCTTACAATTAAATCATCTGGAGGCACTGTAGGTCCTTGTTGCCGATCATCTGCCATGGCATCTTCACTCCCACGAGTTGCTCGGCGGTGGTGTCCTGGATTCTCAGAAGTCTCATTTGCACTCTCACAAGCCTTTTCTAGTAATAAACCTTGTAAAGACTTCAATGCTTCATGTGCATCCGGAGAGAAATATGTGTGCAAAACAGTTTCAAAATATTCAAGCTGCAGGGAAAGATGATCATTAAAAAAGAGTTCCGGACCCTCTTAGTACTTAGGTAGCTACTCACCCGCAAGAGTTCAAAAGCAAAAAATATTGATACATTAACTTAACAAGTAAACGGGTAACAGAGAGAAACATATTCACCTCAAGCATGAGCTGACAGAAGCCACTTGTGTCCAAAGATTTAAGATCTTTAGTTTTGTTTTCATGGAAAAGGCTGAGAAATGTGTCAATCAAGCCCTCCACCAAAATGCACAATGTCTTTCCCAACAATGGCCTAGCACCAGAAAATACCTACAATAAGCAATATCTTGATTAGACTTGTCCGACTGACATAAAACAAGACACGTCAGCTAATTTTGATATGGATGGAAGCCTTAATCATGTAGGATAAAAAGAAACCCAAAGCTCAGGACATCAGGCTGTTATATTTTGATAAGTTCAGAAACAACTAAAATAAATGTATTGTTATCCAATATTAATAACAAACCTTGTTCATTAAGACAAATTATACTACCATTGACAAATTTCTGAAATAGTTGCCGCATCTTACATGCATATAATTAAGCAAGACATTGCAGTCTCATTCTTTGCCTACACATACATACAAATGCATCAGAATTCTCCATTTAGCAGTTGACTGGGATGAAACTGTTTTAGTCAGATCTTATAACCCCATAACCTAGCATCCAGGTTCCTTGAAAACTTAATAGTAGAAATTATAAAATTTCTACACATCTTATAAAGTTTACAAGCTTGGAAATCCACTTTCAACAGGGCAGAAACCAGTGAAGGAAGCAAAACAAGAAAGCAGATGGCACCTACTGGACCAGAAATAAGAGATCATATTTGGGAAGAGAATGCAATGAACATCACTTTTAAGGAATTGGGAATTTTTTGATAGCTACTCCATACTTACAATTATCTGGCATTATTGTTAACTCCTTGTATTAAACCTTAGGATGTTTCTAGCATGCATCCTAATTGTTTTTATGTGGAATAAACTCAAGTTGGCCTCTCAAACATGTACTTCCTTTATAAGAAACAGCTAACAGGCAACCATAAGCACCAGAACACTTGCAAGAGAAGACAAGGCAACGAAGACATGTAAATTTAGGCTCAGAGCAATGTTATACACTTCAACAAAGTAAAGCCTCTGCATTTGACAGAATTAGCATTTTACGCATCCATCAAGTTTTTGTCCCTTTCTAACCACCGGAATTCTATCCTTTATTTCTTAGCAAAGAAAAAATAATGAAAACAAATGGAGAGTATATAATAATGCATGATAGACACATTATGCAACACCTCTGCATGCACAGACACAAGGATGTGTAGTAACTCGATTGTTGCATCTCGAATACCCTGCAAGAGAGACAACTCATAAGAACCCCGAAGGAAAATAAGCTTTCCTTTATGGTAGATGTTCATTTCAAAAGATAAAAGATATGAATAAACTAGCCATCATATTTCCCACAAATTTTTACCTTCACATTAGTTGCTGCTCCCCATTGAACCCCAGAATCCAACAGATAGTTTAAAGCAGCAGTCCTAATCAAGTTTGACTGATTGATACACAGAAAAACATTGAATCAGACAGTAGTGTAAAGCTAAACAACATAAACCTAAGATATATTTGGCAACTACATAAATATGGAGTTCACTGACATAAATACACATACATATGTATGTTAGTGTGTGTGTGTGTGTGTGTGTGTGTGCGTGAGAGAGAGAGAGAGAGAGAGAGAGAGAGAGGGAGGGAGGGAAGGAACAAGCACATAAATAGCCTTGTGCACTAAAGGCAATAGCAAGGCACAATAAACAAGTTCTGGGATCTTCCTGGTACTCAAAAAATACTATTCGGGTCCGTTTGGTTGTTTGGTTGGGGTATGTCAGATTACGGGGTAATCTGATAATTCATGAGAATCATTTACCTGGGAAAATGATCGTAATCTGATAATTCATGAGAATCATTTACCTGAAAAAATGATTGTGGAGGAAAAAAAAATTTTACTATGTTTGGTTGGTGGGAAACTTACTCCGGAAAATGACACCGAAAAAGGATTATTACGTTTGGTTGGAGGTAATCCTACATGAAAATATGACAATTTATAAATATACCCTCCAATATAAAATAATTTTTTAATACTAAAATAGTATTATCATCTTCAATTAGATTTTATATGATGACTATAATCACATAACTCTTTACATAATGCCATCTCCATCTTAATTTTTTATAAAAATTTTTTATTGAATAAAATTTGAAGGACATTAAAATAAAGTCAATGATTACATATGCAGCTTTATTAAGGATATTTTTGTCAAACATGGATTACCACCACTCGGGAATTTGCCAAATACCAACCCCCCATGGTATTTGTTTTACCATCTCTCTCTGAAAAATAAGCATGGGGCCCACCATTTTTTTTACTATCTCTCTCTTCCACTTTTCATACCAAACATGGTAATTTGACATGGGAATCATTTTCCCATGCTAGATTACCCCCAACCAAAAGGCCCCTTCCAGATTTCCATCTAAAAAAGAAAACAGGCAAACAAATTAATAAAAACTGCATAACTTTTGAAGAACTTCATGCAATTTTGGATTAACTCTAAAAGTCATTGGAAGACGAGGATGCAATAGTGAGAAGTAAATTTTACTTCCCATGCACACAAAGGTATGCATTATAAATTAATAAACCTCATCCTCATGTGTATTATGCAGAGGCATAAAACAAATTTCCAGCTCATTAAATATACACCAAGGAAATTGCCGAACATTGAAAACTTCTGGCTTCTCAAACTGATGGGGAACCGGAATTGGTTCAGCCTGTCAGCTTGGAAAATAGGCCGAACCCCCAATGATTTGATTATAACCACCATCCCCGTGCTCACAATGGTGCTTGAGAGAAGCAACCCCCCACCCCCCAATATCACCCGTAAGTGTCCCCCCCCCCTCCCTTCCCTCTCTCGCACGCACTTTGCTAGGATTAAGGTTAGGCTTTAACCCTCAGCCCTCCCTCTCTCTCCTTTTCTTCCTCTTTCTATTTTTGGTATGCCACGGAATGGCATGACATGGACCTGCACCATACCAGTCACCGGCTGGTACAACCTCTAGTACCAATTCACCGAACCTTGGTCTAAATCTTTGGAAGCATTTTTTTCTAAACTGAACTCGGATTTTATGATTCTGAAAAGATTTGGGAGAACTACAAACATCAGAAAAAAGTTTATTCATGACATTATTTTGGCCACCATCGAACTTTAATGTTTTAACCATTTAGACTATTATATATTAGATTGGCATCAAATATTGATATTATATATTGATTTTATTACACATCTAACATATTTTTTTCTAAAATTTCAATTAAAATAATATTCTTTACTAGCTCAGCTTGAAAACATTGCACAATACCTCCTAAGGTCCCAAAATTACTTTATCTACTTAAAAAAAGAGATGTCTATTATTTTCAAGATGTTTTTTACTCTATTTTTTATTATTATCCTAAATCTAAATGACATTATTTTAGTATTCAAACCAAAACTGTTGAAATCAAAATTCATTTGATTTCATTAAAACTAAAATCAAAACCAAGTATCGAACCTTGATTGATTTTGATAGCCTTCTTTTGGAAAAATAAAAGTTGAGCATGTTCTTAATCAACACCTCAAAGAAATTTAAGCTAACACACTTAATTCCGCATCCCAAAAATGGACAACAAGATAGAATATTCTAGCAATGAGATTGGAAGAAAGTGTTTAACATTGCATTGGTATACCACCCAAAAGAATTTAAAGCTCAATTATTTTATTAGCTCATATATACCATAATCATAACAGTATAGCTTTTTCCCAACTATTTGGGTTTGGCTTTATGGATCCTCATTCGCCGAGTATTCCTATTTAGGACCGCCACTAATGTTATTCCAAGTTTCTCCATGCCCTCACTCATAGCCTCCATCCATGTCATCTTAAATCTTCCCCTCCTTTTCGTGCAACCTTCTACGTAAACCAAAGCACCTGTCCTTACTGGAGCCTCATCATATCTTCATTGTACATATCCACACCATCTCAATCAATTTTCTATTACTCTATCCTTAATTTGAGCAACTCCTACAGCTTCTCTAATATATTCATATATTGTTTTATCTTTTCCATCTTAATGTTCTCATTTCTACTATGCTCAACTTTTTTTCTTGTACTTTCTTTATCGCCCAACTCGACTATAAAACAAGGCAGGCCTTATTGTTGTTTAATAAAATTTTCCTTTAAGTCTCCTCCTCAACCAACCAACTCTAACTCTATTGCATATATCTTCATTTATCTCCCCATTATTTTGTACAATAGATTCTAAGTAATGAAAATGATCTCTTTGTGATATCTCTTGATTATCAATCTTAATTCGGCATCACATCTTCATTTCCATTCTCACTAAATTTACGTTCCACATACTCCGTCTTTGTTCTACTAATCTTTAAGCCCTTGTCCTCTAATATGTTCCTTCATTAGTTCAATTTTGTTTTAATCTAGTTCACTTTCATCAATCAACATGATATCATCTGCAAATAACACTTATCAAGGTACACCTTTCTGAATATTATCAGTAAGCTCATCCACAATTAGTGCAAAAAAAAAAAGGGCTTAACACCGATCTTTAATGCAAGCCTATAATAATTGAAATATACCGCAACAACTTCTTATGCCTATCAATGCCCCAGCATGCATGTCCTCAATTATTTCAATATACGATTTATGTACAATCATTCCTACATAAAGCCAACCAAATTACTTTTCTTGGTATCCTACCATCAGCTTTTTCTAAGTCAATGAAGACCACATATAGACTTTTCCTTTTTCTCCAGATTTTCCATCAATTGAGTGAGTAAAAAAAAATAGCCTCCATTGTTGATCTTTCAAGCATTAATCCAAATTGGTTATCTAAAATAGTTGTTTTTTCCAACAAAACGTGTTCGGTTACCCTTTCATAATTTCATAGAGTGACTCATAAGCTTAATTTCCTGATGATTAGAACAATTTTATGTATCACATTTATTCTCATAGACGAATACTGCAATTCCTCTCCTCCAATCATCTGGTATTTTCTAGGGTTTTAAGATTTCATTAAATAAGTTAGCAAGCCAATTAAAGCCGATATCTTCCATGATTACCTACACCCCAAAAGTATTTCATCCGGCTTTAATGCCTTACCTTTTTGCATCCTTTTTCAAAGCTACCTTCACTTTGCTTTTATGAATCGTGCTAATAGAACTGTGACTCCTCCCTAATTTACTTCCATGAAGTTCTTTAGTACAATCCTCATTTATCAATTTTTCAAAATAATGTCTACATCCTTCTTTAATTTCCGTCTTTCACTAATATCATACTGCCCTCATTTTTCATGCATCTAACTTGGTTAACGTCCTTAAATTTCCTCTCTAACTTTAGCTATTTTATAGATTTCATGATCACCTTCTTTTCTACCTAATCAATCATATAAATTATCATACACTACATATTTAGCTTCACTAGCATTTTTGCATTTTTAGCCTGTTATATCTTATAAAATTCTCATTATTATTTAATTTTTTGCAATCATTTGAAGCGAATCCATTTGATTTGTCTGCCTCTTGTACTTCATTATTCCACCACCAAATTTCTTTATTTTTATATCTTTTCCCTTTTAACCATCCTGGAACACCTTTAGCTACCCTCTTAGTACAAGTAGCCATTTGGTTCCACATTTAGTTGATTATATGATATCAACTTTACAACACAACATCTTAAACATGCTATTCTAATGTATTATTGCACATCATTCAAGTCCATTAATTAATTTAGGCACTGTAGATGCAAAAAGATCTTACCAACCCCAGCAGGGCATCATCGCTAAAATTATGATAGAAATGGGGTAGTCAGGGAGGCCAAAGGAGTACCTAATCCCCGTTTTCTGCGGATTAGATAAATTGCTAGATAGAAGTAATTAGTTATCCCAAAAAACAGGGGATAGCAAGCACAGAAGCCCCTAACTCTTTATGTGATGGATTCAGTCATGGTTTAAGAGGAAGGCCCTGTCGAAAGATCTTATCAGTCTGATGTTAGATAAAATCTTCAATGTCAATAGAGGCCTTTCGAGAATTCTCTCAACAACAAAAGAATGCATCTTTATGTCATCATCATGGTACATGACAAATAAAGCAAAGATTATCCATCCTAACAAAAACTTCAAAAGAGGATGGATATTGCACCATACCTTTGCAAATGTATACTGTTCGAGGATCTTCTCTTCGAGTGCAGAAAATGATGTTTCTAGGTCTCTTGTATCAGCATATTGTTCATCATTATCCCTAAATATGAGCAAACTGTCAGAATGGCCAGCAAAAGTATATAAAACAATAAGTCCATGATAACCACAGATTTGTTAACAGAGCAAAAATCAGTGTACTAACTGTAATTTAACTAAAGCTAACTAGATTCAACATTCTGACCTATTATATTGTTGACCAAAAACACAAGGAGGTAAATTTGTATGTCAAACCAAATTCTAAAACAAAGTACTAATTTTTAGTTGTAGTTCATGCTCTGGAACATGGCCACACAATGAGCAAATTATTGTAATATGTTTCATTGGAAGTTCCAACGGATTGGAGTGTGCAACTTTCTTTATTTGCTCTCCCTCTATGGACTGAGTGCATATATACATACACAAAGGCACATGATATCTCAGGTATCATCTTATTTCTTGACCCTCTGACACCATATCAAACCCTTCTCCTGACTGCATCTGTCTTACTTTTTGATTGTACATACCAAACCATCACAATTGGTTGATAGTAGTAAGGATAAATAAATCATGAGATTGTAACTCATGCTTTGATTTCATTTTTCTATTGTTCCCTATGCCACTTTGACACATTGACAGCGGGATCGGTCTTATAATCCCCTCTAAAGCCCAAATTTGTTACTGCAGCAATGGAGGCCATAGGCTGAAGGAATCCAGGCCCCTTAATGGGTTCGCAATGTTCTAAATGAGAGAGGAAAGAAGGGGGAATGAAAAAAAAGAAAGGGGCTGAAATTAAGGGAAAAAAGGGAAGAGACGAAAATATAAACAGGCACAAAATTGTGAAGGAAGAGTAGAATATCATGGACAAGCACAACGAGCAGTGTAAGGTTCCATTCTCATTCATAACACCTAAGAAACACCATACCTTGATGAGATAGGAGACATCTAGAGATTTCCTCAATACTAAAGCTCTAGGAGTTGGTACTTAGTAGGATTTTCAATATATATGCAATTTTAGAATGATTAAAAAGCTATTTTTTCATAGTTCTCTAAGCTGTATAATCAAGTTGGATTTGAAACTAAGACTGTGTTTGGCTTGGAAGTAAAGCAGGAATAGACCTTTTCCTCAATTTGGAAATGAAAACAGAGATTTGCTTGCATGAAGGTGACCGGGATAAGGAAAACTCCAATGGAAGTATTAAGAAATATATACCAGCTTATTCCCTAGTGAGAAATGAAAGATGCTTCTATTTCAAGGGTTTGGCCCTGAATAGTGCAAATATATACCAGCTTGTCCCTAGTAAGAAAACTTCTCTAGATTTCACTGCTCTGAGTTTAAACTCTAGATTCTCAGGACCATTCAAGATCATGGCCAATCCATCAAATTTAGAAGATACTTTCCACACCAAACTTATGATTTAAGCTATGGAAAGATTCTCATAAGAAATTTCTAGGGAGAAAAAACCAGTCATCAGGATTCAAATGTTCAGGAGAAAGGGATTAACTACAAAAGCATACCTGTATTGCAGCCATATGTGCTTGTACTTGTCATACAAGCTATGTGACAGCTCATCTTTGCAATAGCCAATGTTACTCAGAACTATTAACAGCTTTTTGTGGGAATCAGAAGCAGCATCACCACCGACATGAATACTGGATGACTTTCCATCAAAACCATCTGCATATCCATTCTGCAAGTGATTGCTTTCTTTTTTTGACTTACTCTGTGAGATTTCACCTCCAATTCGTTCAATATAACCTGAGTCACTTGCACAGATTGAAAATGATCCTCATTATGCCAACTGATTATGTAAAATACCATGTTACTTAATTACTGCATTCAATATTAAGCATACCTGCAAAATCCAGGAAACAATTGAGAAATGCAAGTCTAACTGATTCTTGAATTTCTTGAACGTGTTCTAAAATGTCACTTGACTTAGTTGCTTCACTCCTCAGATTCTGAATCATACTGAACCAGTAGAAAGTAGAAACAATCAATCTAAAGCCAATAAATATCAAAATTGACATACATAATTTCCTTTACTTTGATTCTGCAATAGGATGATTCAGTATTTACATTCTACATACTCACACAAACATAAGAATAGATTTACAAAGTGATGAAAAAATTCATATATCATTGGCAGAATACATAAAAAGAAGCAAGAACTCACACATCAATCCGGTCCATAGCTGACGTTGTCATTGCTCGAAATGCCAAGGGCAAGTAAGAAATTGCATATGGAGACTTATTTCTTTCCAGAGTAGATAAAGGAACCCATGTTTCATCTTTGACTATCTCCTTGGTTGTTGCCCGCATCCATGAGCAGAGCCTTAGTATATAAATCTTTGTGATTTCAAAATGAAGGGTGCGCAAATTTTTAACTGGTAGAATCATGAAAATGCTCAAAAGATTACATCCTGTTTTACATTATTACTAACATACATCTTTTTCGAAAAGAAAATTAAATACCAGCAGTTGGAGGAGCAGACTCTTTCCCCTCAAGAACCTGACATGTTTTAGCTATGTCCCTTATAGCATCACCCATGAATGGCCGAAGAATGTTTGATTCTTCAAAATCACGAAATGTATTGTGGACCTGTCATCAAAACAGGAACTTATATAACTTTCAGTACCTACCAACAAGAGGAATAAAAATGGACTGCATAATAATTGCACTCCAAACATAAAGCAAATTTCAGTAGATATCCAGAGTATACAACAATATGTCGGGAAACAGTACACTCATAAGTGGTGATAGGTATAAGTGCATGGATAATTCAAAGGGAAGATGCAAAGCCTACACATAATAACAAGAAATAAAGCATGTGAAATAAGATACAAGATTTTAGAAAAAGATTAACCAAACAGTTGTACTCCTGATGTATCTTAATATTGAAATCCAAACCAATGTGTTCTTTGAACCCATATATTGAATTCAAATATTGCATTACAACTAATTGCATATTGGAGTTATTCGGATCCAATAAACTGCCTCCATTTTATAAGCAGCATCTATACTCTATAGCCTTTTTAACATGCCAATTTTAGATACATACCGTGACACTGTTTATTTATGCTACCAAAACTAGACATACAGGCGAACAAGCCACCTTCTAATGCAGTGACATGTGAAAACTCAAAACCCCATATTCTTGCTACTACCCCCATGTATAGCCAAATTAAACTCAGTGGTATGCTTTGATCCATGGTTTGTCATACCACCTTGTACTGCCCAGTATGGAGCATACCAAACCATACCAATACCGAACTAACATAGTATCTCATACAATACCAACACTCGGTACGCTATCTCGTATTATACCAAACCACGTACCAACACTATATAGTACGGGGTCCAGTACTAAGATGGCAAACTTTGCTTTGATCACTATTCCACAAGCATCTTATAATCCCTTGTTCTCCATTCTTTTGCCAACACCACAAAAATACTTGCTTTTGATGCTACATGGCTGGTTCAACATAGAAAGCAAGATTATCTTAGATGAAGTTTCACCGAAGAAATAAGAATTGCCCTAAAGTGTAATCCTACAGAAGTCTAGATGAGTGAGCCAAATATTAGAAAACATTCTATGATGACTGGAAGATAAATGAATGCATGATGTCCAGGGCTATGTAATCAATTAGAGAAGTGACATCATCACGTTTTTTTCCCAAGATCAACAATGAAAACTAATATGAAAGAATAAAAAAGGGAACAAATTCAGAAAGGTAAGTCGAGAAAAGGTTTGTTAACTTATTTGCAACAAAAAATGTGAGAAATTATTATACCTTGAGCTCAAATGCATATATAGTATCATGAACCATGGCAGCAACCTCTCCAAGAGAATGGCTCGAGTATTTCACCTCGCCAACTTTATCCTCGCTCCTACTTGCAGCAGTTTTAGCATTTGTCTCAGAATCAAGAAGTGTATTGCCAGCGGTGACCTTGAAAAAAAGGCAAAGTTAGCACATCTGAGAATAGTAAACATGACTCAACTACAAGGAAACCAATTCTAGTAATTTTCTTTATGGACATGAATGAAAGCACTCTTTCTCAGTATACAGCTTTTCACATCCCTCACTACAATTCTATGAACCTCTATTAACATGCGACCAGCTTTAGGTCTTGATATGCCAACATACCATACAAATTCTGTAGGTGACAATTGAAGAACAAACTTGTAAATAATAATGCCCAAATCAACTAATATGGTAAAGAAATTAACATCAGAATTCCTATTAACCTCCCATAAATATTAGCACTGTTCTATTCTGTAAGTCGGTTACTTAGTTAACAATAACAAACAAGGTGGCACATGAACAATGATATCTATTCAACCAGTCTATCCACGTCAGTGTAGGCTGGACACTAAAAGCTGTACTCTTGGGGCCAATGTACCCAATGGTCAAAATGTTATGCCAAGCAACAAGGAACTTGTGCACATACTATTAGATGTATGCCCTACAAGCCAGATTAGTTGACACATGTGCACATTTTATGGGCATAATTTTGTAATTAAAATTTTAAAATAAATAAAATTTGGATTATTTTCTATTCATATTGTATTTAAATTGTTCATAAATCGTCCAAGGAATTAACGGATGATCACACATATTCTCAAGAATTAAAAATTTGAGGCATGTGTCATTAGTGGTTAATTCCTAAATACTTTGGATCGATGGATCCTCACAGGGATAGTGACTGATCCAGATAGTTCGGTGCATAGATCGCTTTCCTTCGTGGGTGGACAAGTCTCGAGTCAATAGTATGAGGACACTGAAGCGAGAGTGCAGATGCTTAACAGAGATCAAGGGTACTGAGCATGACCAACACGAGAAGTCATTAGGATGACTATCCACTCGTCACTAACTTACTCGAAGTTGCAGTTGTATGGATAGTTCTTTAACCTGCAGTGCCTCAACTGTTCACAGTGAAATTGTTGTAGTTTGACTGCACCAGCACTCGATTACCTAGCCATTCAATACCTTACGGTGTATGTTAGCTACAGTAGGTCCATTGTAGAAAAGAGATATATACCAAGATGGGATCTGTTAACCCTAGCAGACAGGAAGAAGTCCTATGCAGTTCATGAGATGGAGTTCTTAAATCCATGGCCATAGTAGGTGAATGATGGGAAAAAAGTTTCCATAAGGTTTCACTATGAATTCGAGTCGATTGAATCTAGCATATGACAAAAGATTAGGTTTGACGAGTTATCCTTGACCTGTGTCATATCGGAATCCACGATAAAAAACTAGACTACACAGTAACTACACCTAGAGGTTCGTTATTCAGTTCTGCTGGATTGCCACTACATACTGCTAGGTGTCACTTGTGGATTGTGGGACCAATGAGAATTATTTTGATAATAATAATTCTCAAGTGGTTGATTTGAAAAAATTCCAATCCATTGTAAGGAGTTTCAATAACATTATTGATGGAGATCACAATGTATCCCACTACCAGATAGAATTAAACCTATGAGATCACACACAAAAGAGATTTTTGTCCAATCGGATGGTTGATCTATGATTATGAATTACAGAGGGATCTAATTATCAATATGATTGGTGATTAATGCAAAAATTGCAATAAATTAATTCACTAAGTGTTAGTGAGTTATAGGAGAATTAATTAGCAATTGGATTGTTATTTGGCTCAATCTGATTAAGCAATGGGATTAAAATTAGATCTAATTGAATTAGATTCAATTTGATTTGGTTTGGATTTGATTATATCAAACCTAATTGGATTATACGATAACCCAAACCCAATTTAAAGGAAGATCAATTCCTTATTTAATTAGGATTTGGGTTTGACCTAATTCCTAATTGAATTGGGATTTAACCAAGGGTGTTTGGGAATCTATTTGGACTAAGAATCCTTCTCTAATTGGGCGCAATCTACTCCTAATCAGATTGGGATTAATATGATTTGAATCAGGGCACCCAAAGAAGTCCCAATCAACTGGGAGTCCCTCTCTTTTTGCCGCCTCATATCCCTCCATGCCATTCTTTCTTCTTGTGCGCCTCTTCTCTGGATTTTGCATGAAATTATTCCACGCTCCAGCCCTCTCCATGCACCCTTGTGACGCCCATCTATTGTATAAGGATAGGATCAATTCAAAGGAGCGAACTCTTATGAGATAAGAGTCCTTCCTTATCTTCTCTCCTTGACACCATAAAAATGGAATTTTGGGCATGAGAAAGGTGGTTTTTCATGTAAAAAATCAGATCTGAAATTGGAGAAGGGTGTGGGCTATCTTCTGGGCATGAGAAAGAAGAGAGTGGTCTCCTCTTGGCATGAGATCCCCAGGGTTTTTCCTAGGATGGCGTGGGGTTTTGAGAAAAAGAAAAGAAGAGAGAAAAATAGAGAGAAGAGTTCTTCTATTGCTTCTTCTTCCTCTTTCATCTCCTCTCCTCCCTCCTATATTCCTTCTCTTCTTTAGAGAGTCTGTGAGATCCAGGGAAGGATTCAAATCAACCATCATGAGGTGTTTTCTGCAAGAGAGCTAGCATCTCGATGAAGATGCAGGCCTTTGATCGGAACGAAGGCTTCGTGTGGATACCCATGGAGGCCGAATGCCTGTACAGCTCATCGAGGACCTCATCAAATTACCATGATCATCAGATTGCAGTGAAAGGCTATCCGCACAAAGGTATGGAGATCAGATCTCCGGTTATTAATTTTTATTTAAATCTATTTTTTAATTTTCAGCATCTTACTAATGCATGTGATCAATCCTGTTAGCTGTAGATTAGATCTACTTGATGCATGTTATGTAGATTAAGAGGTTTAATCTAGATCTAAAGTTCTTCCACTGCACTTTAAATTTTTGTTGCATGCATGTTCCTGGATGTGTGACATCCTGCACGTACTGCTGGTGTGAAGCATCTGCTTTATTATCATGCATGCATAAACATGATGGAGATCAACAATAAGAACATAGACCTTTTCTTAAATCAACACATCATGCTCTTTACCATACCCTTCAAAAAAATAGTATTTATACGATAGATTTGAAATACCGTGCACATTTTACTTTTTATATTTCCATTTTCCTATAAGATAATAGCTATATGCCATGCATGAAAGAAAACACCCCTCATGCGGTTCTCATAAAAATTAATAAGACTGGATAAACTGTGATGCTCATGAAAAATTGTTGCTTGTATTTACCAAGGTTTCAATAAGTTATTTGATGATACCGGATGCAAAAATGAACGACAAGGGACTCTTTGTTTCAATTCTTTTAAAGGTCTCTTCTAAATTGGAAAGAGTCAGCACTGTTGGCAAGGAGTTCGGAACTTTGTCGTTCCACATAAGAACCTGGTTTCTGTGCAAAGAAGATCCTCAATATGTAAATTCTAGACAAAAGTAGATACACCATAGAATAGCACTCTGCATAGATGACCACAGCATGTTGAATCATTGGCTTCCTAATAAAATTTCATTTGCTTAACATGCCATGTAAAATTAGCTAAAGCTTCCAGTTTGAAGAAAGTGACAGTATAAAGGAACCAGATACTAAGCAGATGCAAACTTTCCAAGGGCATTTTTCAAGCATATTCATAACAATGCCAAAAATATTGAGCATTACAATTTATTAAAGCAAGAAGTGCAGTAGAGATTGATTCAAAGTATTACCTTTGCAAACTTTCCACTGAACACAGATAGAGCTAATCTCCAGAATGCCGGCATGTGGTGGATAAGTACAGCAGCTAACCTGCGAATATACCTTTCTCTTAAAGCATCCACTTTTTCCCCCATCATATTTACCAGCTGTGAATCAACTGGAAGAGAGTCACCTATGGATGAATCAACGTCTAGCTGGATAAAACAGAAGATATCAAGCACCAGTCAATACATCTAATACGAAAAACAGAGTAACAATCATATCAACATACAGATGGTTACCTTTAATTTAACATTAAATAAAATAATAATACATCATGAAAGTAACAGAAATTAAATCTTGAGCATAGTTTTTCAAAGGTGAATGCACATTTTATGCTTGAAATTAGTGTAACTTGATCAAGTAACTCAATTTTACATATAGTACTGCATGTATAGTTCTTTTTTGATTTTCATGTGGCGGTCCCTCTTTTCCATCTTGATTTTACCCTCTGATTATTGATTGTTAAGAAATCCTAACAGAAGTAAATGGCAAGTGATAAATCCATAGGCAGTATCAAATGCATTAAATAGGCCAGTAGCATATCACAAATAAAACACTTACAGATTTATTAGAGTCCTGTTGGAGTTGCCTCCATCTTGTATCAGTTTGCACTTTTTCCCGCATCTCATTATGCAAAATTTCCATCCATGACTCATGATCTAAAGTGCACTTTTCAAGCAAACCTCGAATCCTGCGATTCTGACAAAAGAAATGAAATTTAAAACACTTAGATAAGTAAATGTCAAGTATCAAGAGGATGAAACAGCATTAGAATTTTTTACATTACTAGTTTCTAAAGAACTATCATAAAGTACCTGAATGTTAAGATAATGCCACAAGGGATCTGAATCAGGCTCCAACTCCAGCAACAGCCTAGCAATGTTCTCAAGCTAGAAGCACAGAACACTAGTTAAACATAGGACATATTGGGGCCCTTGAAACAAATACACAAAGAAACAAATTATACCTACCAGCAGTAGAATAGATAATACACATGAAAGAAAAGTAGGACAATGAATGCAAAATTATAATATTAATTCATAAATTTTGATATTAATTTATATTGAGGTATAAAACAAACTGGAAAAAAAGATTTACAATAAGAAAGGTCATGAACAAGGAAATCTTAAGGCAAAAGGAGAAATAGAAGGTCATCTGTCCCATCATTTTGCTCTCTTAAAAACTTTCTAATTCTTATAACATATGAAAACATTCTTTCGTTTTTTTATTAATTAATCCGCAGGTGGCTTGCCCTATGAGAAGGCTCAAGGCAAGTCAACACGGTTTTTATCAATTAGCACATGTAAGGCATCAGGTAACATTTACATTAACTTGTTTATTTTCTGTAAAAGTGAATTAGACATGGGAACAAACTTACATCAGCTAGATCAAGCTCTGGATCTTCCATTGATTTATAAAGCATGCCCCTAAACTCCTGCATCACTTTTTCCACCTCCTCAAGTACACGTTTTAGTATTCCCACCTGCAAGCAAAAATTTCATGCAACTGTGAATAAATTGGCCAATATTAAGAAAAGATTATGCATAGCTGCTAATCTTGTTCAAAGCAAGATGTAGATATTCTTCTCCAAGAACATCAAAGAGCATACGATACAAATGCATAGTGCCTAAAATTTTACAGCATGACACAGAAACCTTGCTGTATTTTTAAATTTCAACAATGCAACAAATGAATAACAGGAATAAAGATATACCAAAGCTTCACTCTGGAGGAAGAGTGTTGAGAGATTCGTGTCTATAATCTAGAAAATAACATAATTTCTTTAGAATATAGCCAGCCAGATGAAATGCAGTTCTCAAGAACTCTAGTTATCAAGCACGGTATGATCAAAAAGATTGCAAATATGATGCCAAAATAGCCAACTACAGCGAACTGTTCTTGAAAGTGGAGAAATACCAAGTCATGCATCACAAGAAATAAGTGGCATTTGGTGTGGTTTTGTCTTTTGTGTGAGAGGATCAAAGTACAAAAAATGAAGACAATTTCTAAATTGGGTTTTATCAAATCATCAGTCTCCAAACTATGCCAATTGTCTTTCCAGTTCTAACAATCTAAGTTGCACCATGTTCTAACAGTTCAAGTCTTGGAACATCTAAAATGAAAGTGGTTTATCTAAATGAAGAGATTTGCGATATCCAGGATTTTTCATGATAGAAAATACCAAAATTTTATTGAAAAATGTGTCCCAAAGTCAATTGTCAACTTATTAACAGTTAAGCTATATTATAATTATAATTAATTTATTAATTAATAAAATATATTTTTGATATTTTTTATTACAAGTTTTCATCAGCTAAAGAACTCCATTGTTGTGATGAAGTCCTTAGGACTATTTAGGTTCGATAAAGAGAAGATTTATCGATTAGTGCTTAAAACTGTTCGCAACCAAATGATAGACTGTTAATTAGGACGACAACGTATATCAGGCATAAATCACTGTATGCCATATAGATTGATTATCTTCTTAATCAAGGAGTGTGGAGACACTGGTATGGCATGCAGGTGAGATGTAAGGATACATCGTCACTGAACGTGATCAACTCCAGAGCATTCTGCTATTGAGAATGTCTCCAATGAGATACAGGTATAAGTGTCCCTTAGATCTGAGATCATCTTAGTAGCTTGCAAGCAACTCACTATGCTTTGGTACTAGACTAACTAAATTTCTAATTCAGTAACGGAAGATTTCTGGGCACAGTCAAGTACTTGCAAAGTCGGTGTATGATCAGGATGGGATTGACCACTTCAAGAGTTAGAGAAGAATATATCACTATATTTTAAAAAACCTTGGCCAAGATAATCCATGAGATGGATTTGATATTTTGAAATACAATGTGGAAAACCTGATCAGAGTTGACAGTTGAACTCTAAGGTGTCCTACAAGCATTTTGGTTAAGAAAATGAATTACATAGAAACTATATCCATATGGATTCTAAGAATATTGTTCTATACATTCGACCTATCTGATCGTTAGGTACCATTACTAGATGGTCACTTTGATTGACACAGGAATTTGCTCCTGTGCTATCGGCTTAGATTCAGACCTATAGGATCATACACATTAAAGTTCACGATCCGATCGAATGGTTGATCAATGATTGAGAATCATTCTAAGGTTAAACGATCAATATAATTGAAATTTAACCTAGTGCAAGTGTTGCAGAAGGATCGATTAGCAATTCGATTGCTAATTGGCTTAATTTGATTAAGCCAGAAGGCTGAGATTAAGTCTAATTAAATATAATTTAATTAGATTTGATTTAGGCTTGATTGGATTATGTCCAATTGGTTTATTGGATAAGCCAAGTGCAAGGAAGAATTAGTCCTAGTTCAACTAGGACTTGGATCAACCCAATTTTCTAATTTGATTAAAAAATTAAATCAAAATTAAATCTAATTTAATTAAGTCCTTAATTGGGTTAGAGCCTAATTTAATTAGGTTGACTTACTTCTGATTTAATTTGATTTGAGAAACCATTATTGACCAAGTTATATATGGAATCCTAGTAGGACTAAGATTCCACCCTTGCACCATCTAACCCCTAACGCCCCCCTCTCTCCCTTCTTAGAGTTTTGTGCGAAAAAACTCTCACACCCAGCTTCTCACGCACGCCCACCCTCTCTCTCCCTCTCCTATTTGCTACTTAGGTGTGGACCAAGTCAAAGGAGGTAAGTTGTTTTGGTTTCAAATTCTATGAGATAGAGTTTTGAGAAACCAAAATTCCTTCTTTCCTATGCCGCCCATACTTCCAAATTTTCTCTGAAATTTTCGGTGGAAAGAAGAGACTTTTTGTGCGACAATTTAAGGTGGTCCACGCCTAAAACAAAGGAGGCGCCCAAGTGTTGAGCACCCCAACTACTTGCCATATGTGTTCTTACCTTGTGTAGGAATTTGACCCAACAAAGACTCTTCCATATCTCTTTATAAGATCTTTTTGGGCTGGATTTTGCACTAATTCCAGACCATTGAGAGGGCTCTTGGGCATGTAAAAATCAGAGAAAGAGACCCTTATGACATGAGGATTTCATAGACACCAATTTAGATGTCTAGGTGAGAGAAAAAAGAAGAAGAAGATTACATACCTGCATTAGATGTAGTGTAGATGCATGTTGATATAATCAACATGTTTTTCTTTCTAATATTTTTAAGTTCTGACTTAATCTCATGTTATAATCATGTAATAGTATCTTAGATCTAGGAATTCTCTAGTTTTTATAACTAAATTTTGATTTATTTTAGTCTTCCACTGTCTGATCTTAAAAAAGTTTCAAGATCTAGCCCTGAAACCCTAGATCTGATTTCCTTCAATTGGTATCAGAGCCTAGATTCATTATTACATGATTATTTTTGCATGTTTAGATTATTTCTTAGATTAGATCTAATTTATAATCCGATTATTAAATCTAAAATTAAAAATTATGATCACACGGACTGATATAAGGTTGTCCTGCTGTAAGATCTACCCCTTATAGTGGAGAGGTTATTCTAGTTCGTGTAGATATGTTTCTTATCATAAATTCGTTAGATATGATCTAATTTTATTTATAATTTATTAGATTTAAAAGAATTTTAGATCTGAAAATAAAAGTTTGAGATTGCACGGACTGATTATAAGGTTGTCCTACTGTAAGGTTTATCCCTTACAGTGGAGAGGTTATCCTAGTACGTGCTGATCTAAAACATTGATCATAAAATTTTAGATTAGATCTAAGAGATTTTATAATCTGATTAAAAATATTTTAATATGATTTTAATCATCATAAATGTGTTAGATTTGATCTAAGGTAATTTATGATTGATTGAAATTGAAATGATTTCACTTACATGAACCTGTTTAGATTAGATCTAAAGTAGTTTCATGCTTATCTTATTTGTATATTGATTATAAATCAAACATGCAACTTGGTTGGTAGAACCATATTGTAAAAACGTTTTACAAATATGAAAATCGTTTTCGAAAAGCCGAACCCCAACCCTCAGCCCAAAACTTAATTAAGAATTAAGAAGTTTTTTGATTAGGATCTAGGATTGTGAATTGAAGATCCTAAAATACAAATCATAACACATTGGATTAAATGGGTTAATAGGGATTAGATCCATTAATTGGATTAGACCTAGGGTTAGATTAAATAATGAACTTAATTAGAGAATTGACTAAATCTAATTAATTATTGTCTTAAATTAGGTCAAAGCTTCTCTAGATCAATTACAATAGTTGTAGTTGGTCAAGTCCATATCTTTAACGAGATCCAAGATGGACTTAATTCTTGGCTATGCGGTCTAGTACGAACTGTTAGGTTGATCTAATCGAGACTAATTAAACCAGTTGGTGTCTAAGGTAAACCAGACTGGTGGTCTTTAACTGGCAACCCGCTTACCTAGCCCATTTTGATGGTGTCTAAGACAAGCTTTAGCAGATCCTTTCACTGATCGAACTTACCTAGCCTCTTGATGAAATTATGTTTTGATAGGATCACTTGACTATTCGAGCTGACCCATGTCAACTAGGTAAATTAGTGACTGATTTAGGTGCTCCTAGACTAGCTTATTATTGATCTCCCTTAAGCTGACTTGGTGAAGCCAATGAGAGGATCATGACAAGCTGGTTCATCTGACCTTCTCTCTTCCTTTAATTAAAATCCTCTAAAATTATTAGATCCTTAAAATAAAATAGTTATGGTAATAACTAGATTATAGCCTCCCATTAAGTGGGTGATAATGGGTCCAATTGGATAATCATTGGAGGCCCAAAGGCCTGGTGCTTATCGGCTGATGGAATTATCATTCATAATATGATTTCTTGGCAGCATCTTTCTAAATGATAGTTAGGTTAGCCAACCAAAATTAGGCCTAATCATTCATTGGTTTGATGACCAAGTATGCTCATGTTAATGGTTGGACCTAACCGGACCTTTTCAATGGAGACCAAAGCCTACTGATTAGGAACTAGGGCAAAATTAAATTACTAGAAATTATTTAGAGAAACAATTGATTATGAACCTACCCTTAGATGTACATGGGTTGACCAACCAAAGTTGAGCTCATGTGCAGTCTATGTAGATTCTAGTATCCACTAAGAAATTAAGATAATTCCTCGAATTGGAGGTAAAGGCTACCAGTTTGAATAAAATAGTGGAAGAACCTTTTGATTAAAGTACAAATCTTTAGGTTTAATGAATCAACTACTAATTAGGTTTTGATTTTTCTTTATGCAGATATGGCCACTTTCCTATCGCTCCGATCATTGTTGGACAATGATAAGTTGATGGGACCCAACTTCGATAGCTGGTACTGAAAATTGAAGATAGTCCTGAAGCATGAACGGATCCTGTATGTGTTGACAAATCCTGCATCTGACGAGCTAGCTCTCAATGCACGTGAAACATTCAAAGATACTTATTAGAAGTGACTCAATGACCGAACCACTGTGCGCTGCATTATGCTGGCTATCATGAGCGATGAGTTCAGTCGCAGATTCGAGATGGCTCAGCCAAAGGATATGCTTCAAGTATTGGAAGATTTCTTTAGCACATCTGATGACGTTGAAAGGCACAAGACTAGTTGTACCATCTTCAATGCCAGGATGCAGGATGAAACCTCTGTCACTGATCATGTACTGTACATGATTAAGCTGATAGAGCGATTGAGCAAGCTCGGCTTTTCCTTGCATAAGCAACTTGGAAAAGATGCAATACTGAACTTGCTGCCCAAATCCTATCTCCCATTCCTCACTCATTATAGAATGACAAAGCCTGAAGTTGACTACCATGGATTACTGGGGTTGCTTCAAAACTTTGAGAAGGATCACCAACTCCACAAGGAGTCGGTGAACTTAGTGAGAGGTTTGTCTTCTGGTTCTCGATCCTTTAGAAAAGGAAAGAAGAACAAGAAGAAGAAGGACAAGAAGGTGCAAGTTCAGGCTGGGACATCTGTGCAAGGCCAGATCAGAAAGATCAAGCCTGATAAGAGTCAAGCTGAATGCTTCTTTTGCAAGAAGCAGGAACACTGGAAGAGAAATTGTCCTCAGTACATTGCCTCCCTGGACTTGAATAGGCAGAGAAAGAAGCAAGCTATTGCTGGGCAAAGTATTTATATGATAACTTCTTGCAACTTCTCTATTTGTGATTTTACTGGCTGGGTATTGGATACCGATAGCCCTTACCATATTTGCAATTAGTTGGAGTTGCAGGTCAGTAGAAGATTCGAGTAAGACGAGAGATTCCTGAACGTTGGAGATGAAAGATCAGTTCTAATTCTAGCTTTAGAAATCTTAAAACTTGTATTTGAGTCCCATACTATTGCTCTTGATGATTGTCATTTCTGTCCAATTTTTTTTTTAAATGTTATTTCTGTAGGCCTTCTGGCCAAAATCAATTATGAAATTTTAATAAAGAAACGATTTTGTAATATCATTACGAATGGTGTTATTATTTTCTCTGGACATTTGAACAATGGTGTGTATATGCTATCACAACCTGTTAACGTAATCTATTCAACTGGCAAGCACCCTAGTTTAGATAGTATGTCAGATATCTACTTATGGCACTGCAGGCTAAATCATATAAACAAGAATAAGATAAACGTGTTGACTCAAGAGGAAATCCTCGAAGTCAGTGATTGTAAATCACTTTCAACCTGTGAGTCCTATCTTCTTAGTAAAATGACTAAATCACTTTTTACTGAAAAAGATGAGAGAGCCACTGAGCTCTTAGGTCTAGTACATACTGATGTATGTAGACCAACGAGTACAAATGCTAGAGGTAGATATTTCTACTTCATCACTTTCATAGATGATCTATTTAGATATGAATATATCTATATGATGAAACACAAGTCAGATTCATTTGAAATGTTCAAATGATTCCGAAGTGAAATAGAAAAACAAACTGAAAAAAAAAATTAAAACTCTTTGGTCTGGCCGAGAATAATACCTTTCCGATGAGTTTCTCACATATCTAGGAAAGAATGGAATTCTCTCCCAATGGGCTCCTCCAGGAACGCCACAGCATAATGGTGTGTCTGAAAGGAGAAATCAGACTCTTTTAGACATGATCCGATCCATAATGGATTTTGCCAGCTTGCCGATATTCTTCTAGGGATATGCACTCGAATCGACTTGCTATCTGTTAAATAGAATTTCATGTAAATCTGTAGTTAAAACTCCATATGAGATATGGATAGGACGTAAACCAGCACTTTCATATTTTATGGTTTGGGGTTATCCGACTTATGTCAAACGGTTAATTACAGATAAACTTGATAAGTGCACATTCATAGGATACCCAAAAGAGACCAAAGGATATTTTTTCTACCATGCTGATGAACAAAAGATGTTTGTCAGCCTTAAGGCAATCTTTTTTAAAAAAAGTTCCTTGGTGAAGAAATTGTCACCTCTAAGGTTGAACTTGATGAAGTTTAACAGGTAGAAAGACCGATTCCTATAGCTGAACCTAAGTCGGATTTGATTAGATTAGATCTGAAGCCTAGTGTACCTACACCATTAAGACGATCCAATAGAGTACCGCGTCATCCGAATAGATACTATGATTTCTTGATCCGAACGATGATCCCATTGAACTCGATAAAAACGATGAGGATCCGATCACCTATATAGATGCTATGCAGAGATCTGATTCCAAAAAATGGCTTGAGGCCATGAAATCCGAAATAGAATCCATGAAGGTCAACGATGCGTGGACATTGGTTGACCCACCGAAAGGGGTTGAACCTATTGAATGTAAGTGGGTCTTCAAAAGAAAGAGGAGCGCAGACGAAAAGGTGAAGACCTATAAAGCCCTTTTGATTGCCAAGGGATATCGTCAACGTTATGGTATTGACTATGACGAAACGTTCTCCCTTATGGCAATGCTCAAATCCATTCAGATAATGCTTGCGATAGCTGCCCATCTGGATTATGAGGTCTAGCAAATGGATGTAAAAACATCTTTCCTGAATGAAGAACTGACAGAAGAGGTGTATATAATATAACCTGAGAGATTCACATCCATGGATGAGTCCAAGATATGCAAGCTTCAGAGATCCATTTATGGATTAAAGTAGGCATATCGGAGTTGGAACATATATTTTGATAAGGTGATCAAAATGTATGGCTTCATTAAGAACAGAGGAGCCCTGCATTTATAAATAGGCAAATAGTCCAGTAATGGTATTCCTTGTCTTGCACGTGGATGACATTCTCTTAATCAAGAATGACATCTCCGCACTACAGGGAATAAAAATTTATTTTCATCTTAATTTTCCATGAAAGACTTGGGTGAAGCATCCTACATTCTAGATATGAAGATCTATAGGAATAGATCTAAAAGAATTCTTGGGTTATCCTAGTCCACGTACATAGATACTGTGCTGAAAAGGTTAGTATAGAGAATTCCCAAAAGGGCTCTTCCAATAGGCCATGGAATTTCTCTCTAAGTAGGATTATCCGACAACTCCTGAAGAGAAAGAGACTGTATGAGTAAGAGTCCCATATGCTTTGACAGTGGGATCTATCATGTACGCCATAACATGTACGAGACCAGATGTGGTATACTCACTAGGAGTAGTAAGTAGATAACAGTCTGATCCTAAGGACCAATGGTTGGTATATGACGAGTCAGATCTGAAACTTATGAGATTTACAAACTCCAGCTTTCAATCTGACCATGATGACAGCAGAAGCGTGTCGAGTTACATCTTTACTCTATATGATGAAGCCATCTGCTGGAAGAGTTCCAAGCAGCATACTATGGTAGAGCATCAGATGCCGCAAAGGAAGCTGTGGCTGAAGAAGTTCATCACTGAGCTCGAACTAGCACCCTCCCTAAATGATCCGGTCCTGCTCTACTGCAACAACACTGATACCATAGCTCAGGCGAAGGAACCAAAGGCATACCAACGGACGAAGCACATACTGCAGCTTCCACATGGTCCGAAAGATCGTGGATCGAGATGACATCGATTTTCAGAAGATCGACGGAAAGGAGAACTTGATCGACCCCTTCACTAAAGCCCTGGCGATAAAGGAGTTCGACAACCATAAGTCGAAGATGGGTATTAGATACTGTGCCAAGTAGCTTTAAGACAAGTGAGAGTTATTGAAAAACATGTTTCAAAGCCAAACGTCAGCATGTTGATGATTGAGCTATATTGTAATTGTAATTAATTTATTAATTAATAAAATATATTTTTGACATTTTTCATCATAAGTTTTCATCTTCTAACGAACTCTATTGTTGTGATAAAGTCCTTAGAACTATTTAGATTCGATAAAGAGAGGATTTATCGATTAGTTCTTAAAACTGTTCATAACCAAATGATAGGCTGTTAATTAGGACGACAACGTATATCGAGCATAGGTCGCTGTGTACCATATGGATTGGTTATCCTTTTAATCAAAGAGTGTGAAGACACTGGTATGGCATGCAAATGAGATGTAGGGATACATCATCACTAAATGTGACCAACTCCAGAGCATTTCACTGTCGAGAATGTCTCCGATGAGATACAGGTATAAGTGTCCCATAAATCTGAGATCACCTCAGTGGCTTGCAAGCAATTCACTATGCTTTGGTACCAGACTAACTGAATTTCTAATTCAGTAATGGAAGATTTCTGGGCACAGTCAAGTATTTGCGAAGTCGGTGTATGATCAAGATGGAATTGACCACTTCAAGAGTTGAAGAAGAATGTCTCACTGTATTTTAATATAGCAAAACCTTGGCCAGGATAATCCATGAGATAGATTTGATATTTTGAAATACAATATGGACAACCTGATCAAAGTTGACAGTTGAACTCTGAGGTGTCCTACGAGCATTTTGGTCAAGAGAATGAATTATATAGAAACTATATCCATATGGGTTATAAAGATATTGTTCTACACATTCGACCTATCCAATCATTGGATACCATTGCTAAATGGTCACTTCAATTGGCATAGAAATTTATTCCTATGCTACCGACTTAGGTTCGGACCTATGGGGTCACACACATTAGAGTTTACGATCCGATCGAATTATTGATTAACAATTGAGAATCGTTTTAAGATTAAACGATCAATACGATTGAGGTTTCACCTAGTGCAAGTATTGTAGAAGGATCGATTAGCAATTCGATTACTAACTAGCTTGATTTGATTAAGCCAGAGGGCTGAGATTAAGTCTAATTAAATATGATTTACTTATATTTCATTTGGGCTTTATTGGATCAAGTTCAATTGGTTTATTGGATAAACCAAGTGCAAGGAAGAACTAGTCCTAGTTCAACTAGGACTTGGGTCAATCCAATTTTCTAATTTGATTAGAAAATTAAATCAAAATTAAATTTGATTTAATCTAATTTAATTAAGTCCTTAATTGGGTTAGGGCCTAATTTAATTGGGTTGACTTACTTCTGGTTTAATTTGGTTTGAGAAACCATTATTGACCAAGTTATATATGGAATCCTAGTAGGACTAGGATTACACCCTTATGCCATCTAACCCCCAACGCCCCCCTCTCTCCCTTCTTAAAGTTTTGTGTGACAAAACTCTCACACCCAGCATTCTCACGCACGCCCACCCTCTCTCTCCCTCTCTTATTTGGTAGTTAGGTGTGGACCAAGTTAAAGGAGATAAGTTATTTTGGTTTCAAATTCTATGAGATAGAGTTTTGAGAAACCAAAATTCCTCCTTTCCTATGCCGCCCATACTTCCAGATTTTCTTTGAAATTTTCGGTGGAAAGGGGAGACTTTTTGTGCGACAATTTAAAGTGGTCCACGCCTAAAACAAAGGAGGGGGCGCCCAAGTGTTGGGCCCTTACTACTTGCCATATGTGTTCTTAACTTGCATAGGAATTTGACCCAACAAAGACTTTCATATCTCTTTATAAGGAGGTCTTTTTTGACTAATTTTTGCACTGATTCCAGACCATTGAGAGGGCTCTTGGGTGTGTGAAAATCAAAGAGAGAGACCCTTATGGCATGGGGATTTCATAGACACCAATCTAGGTGTCTAGATGAGAGAAAAGAGAAGAAGAAGAGGGTCTTCTTCTTGCGTTCTTTTGCTCTTCCTTTGTCCTCTTTCATAGAGATTTTCGAGTGTTGTTTCAGATCGAAAGTCTCTTTCCTTCCCTTCTGATTTTTTGGAGTATCCAAGTCTTGAAGAAGGAAGCATCCAATCGATCATCGAAGAAGAATCAATACAGTACTAGCATACTGTGCTAATTTCCTGCATCGGACTTCTGATCGAAGTTCGTGGGCGCGTATGGACATCTCTTAGAGGCCAAACACGTGTGCGGCTTGAAGCTTCATCCTTCAGTCCGGATTAACAAGTTAGAATGTCTAACTTACACAGATAATATGGATCTGATCTATTATTACATATCTGCATTACATGTGGTGTAAATGCATGTTGATATGATCAACATGTTTTTCTTTCTAATATTTTTAATTTCTAATTTAATCTCATGCTATAATCATGTAATAGTATCTTAGATCTAGGGGTTCTCTGATTTTTATGACTAAATTTTGATTTATTTTAGTCTTCCGCTGCCTGATCTTGAAAAAGTTTTAAGATCTAGCTCTGAAATCCTAAATCTGGTTCTTTCAAATTTACATCACAAGGAGCATGTCAAGTCAAATGTCTAACCAAACCAGAAGTCCTACTTATTTCCAAATTTTAAGCAAGTTTCAAGTTGATCTCGATAATCAATTTCAGTTCAAGATATCCAAGTTCCCATTGACCTACAATGTTTTCAGGCAGTAATTAGGTAATACAAGACTTCCAACATCTTTCCTCAAAAGATTTATTTTAAAAAAAAAAAAGATATTTCCATTATCTCTAGTCTGAATCTCTTAGATTCTGCACCAGATTAAAGAGCATGGGAATCGACAAAGCTTAAATTGTATTAGATAAGCTTGTAGACTTCAATTTTTGGGTTTTAAGTTAAGTTTCTAAAAGTGTATAATAATGTTGACTTATAGGAATTTCTCCTAAACTTTTTGGTGCTCAAAATGCAGGTCTTCAGTTGAGCTTCTGCTCACCACAAACCTTAGGAGTCTGTCATGTCCACGATAGAATAAAGTGTCTATAAGCTGATTCAACTTTGTTTGCAATGAGCAAAAAGATGGATTGAAAAACATAAAATTTATGTTACCCCAGCAACAAAGTGTTATGTTCAAAACAATCCACAACTGAAAAAAAGAATTCTAGAGACATTTACTGAGAGTAACCTTACTCGTTCCTTTTTCATGCATTGCTATTAGGGCTCAGGAGTGAGGTTTAATCCATAGTTAACAAAGGTTACCACAAAATTCCAACAATTCCTTGACATCCCTCTTCTTTTGTTTAACATTCATCCAAATCCCTTGTACGCAACATATCTAATAACCTATATAACGGCCACAAAGCACTTAATATAGCTATCGATGTTCATTCTTAACAATCAGGTAAATAGAGGATGACTCAAAACATTGGTAACAATCAAGTAAATAGAGGATGACTCTAAACGGTAAATCCAGCTATAAGAAAAAAATAACATCCTGATGCTATACTAGAAGATTAGACTCAACCTTGAGAAGAAACAAAGGCATAAGACACAGTGACAAAAATATAGCCAATGAACTTTAGGACTTGCATGGTTTTTTAAAGAGAAATATGAATACCTACATAACTTTGTTATATCACTGAAATTACATATTACACGGAGCCTAGATTTATTATTTAAGTTTCTATTCACTTTTCTTTCAGAGTTACCTTTCTTCCATTTGCAGTTATATTTATGTTCTGGCAGATAGTAAATGGTTGTGTGCATTATAAAGATTTGGTCACAATACTGTGGTTCCTCCCTCTAATGGAAAAGTTATGTGGCAATAAATGGGAGGAATGAAGTCTGGCCAGGATAGAAGAAAATTCAGAAAAGATGACACAAAAAAGATGTAGGAAAAACTAAGAGGAACGAGAGGAAAAATGAAGGGCATGCAGAGCTTTCTGAACACAGTACAATAGGATGTTTAATTCCTACAGAGCCTTTAGCTTCTACAACAGTGTGTCTCTTCAAGGGCCCTAAAAATTTTGTTTATTATTTTCCTCTACCAGTAATGAGCCCAAGTCCACTATTACAGATGCACTTTGGTACCTTTATCTTGATTCTAAAAGGATAGGGGCCACTTTGGCCCCCCATAATGCTAATGAAAGACCCCTTTTTTCCTCCTTTTTTAAGGCAGGGTGAGGTGGATATAAATGAAACTTTCACCATGTTTCTCAGTGTTTTCCTCTTTACAGCGGACGGCAACCCATACTTTATATTAGGGCTTTCCATGGTTTACCACCACAAGACCCAATCCATCCACATTCATCTTTTCTCTAGTTCTGACTAAAATAAATCATACTACAGTCTATATATCTATCATCAAGAATGATTCTAACCATAACATACCACCAATCTAATAAGAGATAAGAAATAACAAGAACTTCAGCTCAATGATGTAAGTTAAGCATTCCCAATATAAAACAGAGCAGTTTTACTGTCCAAGACACAAAAATGAATAAGTTGGCAAGGTTGACATACATGAGAAGGAAGAACAATTGACTTCGCTTTCCTATACTCTCTAACAGCTAAATCATATTCGCCTTTACTAATGCTCCCACGAATTGCACTCGGCAGATTGAACAGTGTGCGGAACCTCTGAAGCATTCCTTGAACTGATCTGATTTTCTCAGCTTGCACCTAAATTGTTGTCGAGATGGATAAGAAATCAGGTTTTTATCAAATTAATAGAACCATTAATTAACTGCAAGCTTCAACGACACAAACTTTTAAAACAAAGGATTCAGTTTTCTACCTGCCTCTCAAATAGAGGCTCAAATGCACGATTTGCTACTGCACTGATATGTTGCGTGATTTGATGCAAGTGAGCAGTACCTGCACCTTCTGGATCTTCCTCTATCTGCCTCAGTTTCAACTCAATATCTGCAAAGAACAAAAGTAACTTCTTACAGCATCTGGAAGCAAATCTATTGAAACTCAACCCACAAATTACATATGTAAACACCGTAAATATACATCGAAATTAGATGACTAAGTACCATCAATTGTGGTTTTGCAAGAGACGAAGCAATCAAAATTCTCCTTCACCAACTGCTTTTTCTGCTGTGTCCTTCCTCTAAGATCAGTTTTCAAAGTAAGGGCGCCAGATTCTAAATCTGCAGCACTTGTCTGTTGGTGAACCCGTGAAAGAAAAACCTTGGGATCAAAATTTGAAGAAGAATAAATGACTTTTTCTGCAAATATTAAGACACAAGCTTTTGTTAAATAACAACAGCAGTGAAGTTGAAATCAATGAAATAATAAAAGCACAAAATCCAACCACTACCATTTTGTACTAAAAAAACCATCTCCCTTGCTGTTACAGATATAGATACATTAGGCCATAAACTCTGGCTTGCAGTCAAGCTAATACTGTGGTTCCAACCTTAAATTAGTTTCAAACAATGGCATGCCCACAACCAATAATGAGCATATAGTTGGACAAAAATTGAAAAGGAAAACTAGAAGAAATGAAAGATCCAATTTGTTTCAGATGTTAAAATCTCAGAAACAAACACAATTGATTTAGGTGAACCATAGAAAGTGGAAGAGGGCCTGATTTTGATGATATCATGGGTAAAACAAATTAAAGTTTCAAAAAGGCCCTTTGCTTTTGTAACATGTTTCTCCTGACTCCTGTGGACATCTACTTTTACTACTTTTAACATTAGAAACTCTCATTTTTGCAACACCTTTTGTGGGGGTTCATAAATATACTATCCTCTTTGGGTTATGCACTCTTTTATGGTTTCACCCTATAGACATGTTACATGGAAATGCAGGGTTCTAAGAAAAGGGGAGTGTACATATCAACTCCACATGCAAATTTCTCATGACTCCACCACAGTTTCTATATACTCCATATGCAGATTTCTCATGACTCCATTACGGTTTCTATACATTATACTCAACAGTCAGCTAGATTTTGCCCATTTATTGACTCATGTGGTTTCTACCAGATGTACCCTGCATTATTTCTCTATTTCAGCTACCTTTCACCTATAAATTTCCATTTTCAACCATTGCCCAGATTTCAAAAATGCAAGGTCTGAAGTTGATCAATCTTGCTCCTAGACTTGCCAACATAGCCGCTAATCATCACATTCCTAAACAAGAGTCTAAATAAATGCTTCACATTATCCACCAAATCCCCTGTTCTTCAAGGGGTACCTGATCCTTCATCTGCTTATTTTGTTGAGAGTTGACAACACCTCTAAAATTGACTGGTTAGAGACTTTAATCTTCAAGGCATTTGACTTCCAAACAAATGCCTAAAAGCCTTAATCACCACGTCTGAATATGGTATCAGCTCAATAACCTTCAGATTCATTAGTGGATATTAGTCACAAAACATTGACAGTGGCTCCTGCTGAGAATATGCAAAAACCTAACTCCACTAAGAACCATGTGGAACAACTTATGTCCCAGAAATGGACAAAATATCACCTATAAACATGGGCCATTCTTCTTGCAGCTATAAATAGGAAAGGTTACAAGGAACAGTCAGATAATTTACTAATATGTGTTTGATCCGTAGAAGCATTAAAAAACTTCTAGAGTGAAATGCAACATGCCAATATAAGCAATCCACTAGAGTGATGAGCTTATTCGAAACAATCTGGTTTACACAGCTCCATAATTTTGCATGCGAAATCATCATATGTACTATCACCCATGAATGTTCATGTGGATTCACTTTGATCATTACAAGCACAAGTTCAACAACATATATTACCATTTCAAACCTATATAAAGTAGTGAGAAGATTAGCAACAATCAGACCACAACAATTATGGGACTCGTCACTCATCATAAGAGTCAACTAGAACAAGAAGTAGCATACCTCGAGTACTGGGATCCAATGGATCAGTCCTCTCTCGAGAAACTGGTGAGCTTACTGAAGCTTCAGTAATTAGCCTCAAAGATTTGTTATCTATTACCCTGTCATTTCACAACAGAAACTAACTAAGGCAAAGAAAAGAAAATGACAACCTAGAAGGGGTAGCATATGATAGTGTGGATAGAACCATTTTCATGAATTTTAATTAAAATTTCAAAATAAGCCACATGTCAATGATCAAAGACTGCCTGAAAAGAGAGGAGAAAAAGGAAAACTTACTTGCAAATATCCATTGAGCTCTCCATGGTACACATACACAAATACATACATATATACACATGCACAAACCTATGTATGTATGAAGCTCCACTTTAAGCATGATCATGGAAATAATAGCTAAAACTATATGACTTCAAGATTTGACAGACAAAAATAACTAATTTATTAACGTGACAAAGTGGAAATCTGGAACATGATATATCATGTGTAGTTGGATGGATAGTATGAACTGAAACATTCAACTAAATTATAATAAGAGCAACATCTTAGAATTGAATGTATCCAAAAGCACAACTGGGGTTCCAGAGCTAAGAGGAAAAGCAATTCAAGACTGAAAAGATGAGCTAAGAAAGCCTAAGAAAAATATGAAAAAATAACAAAATTATTGGTGATGGCCACCCATGTACATGAAATGTTACCCTAGTCCCAGTGGATCTAAAACTTCCACTCCTCGAGGTAAGGATTGTAGATTGGTAAGTGCCTTCCGGCCTGCTGCTGTCCCTTTTTGCTCTAAGCTTTGAACAGGTGCTGCCCTTGTTTCGCGCATTTCTCGGACTCTGCGAGCTAGCTGGAAATAGGAAAAGATAAATAGATCATTCATCTTTCACCTTGTCAGGCATAAATATATGCTTGAGCAGAAATGAGAAGTTATATTGCAAATCTGCTAGCATAGATGCTATCAGAATGGATTATAAATGATGCAAAAGATAACAAAAAGAACAGTGAAGATCTTGACAGTCTAGAGGTACTGAAGGACCAGACAGGAGTTAAAAATAAGAATCACTGCTTGTCCTTAATAAGTAAGCATCAAAGCCTTTTAAGATTTAAAATATCAGCATTCATTAATACACTACAGCCGAAATTTACAAGTACAGCTTACTGGCAATAAATACTAGCAATATATCAGTGAACTTGTTGATATTTAATTTACCATTGCAGCAAACACAATTTATAAGTTCAGTGGTATTCTTTCACTGAAAGCAGGTTACCTATTTGATTGAATAGACAGAAGTTTAACCAAGCCAATTATAACATATGAACCAAACCAAATCTTAAATGGTGCATATACCAAATTCATGATCATTGTTAATAAGTTTAAAAACAGCAAGATGCCACCCAACCATTGTTAAAGCAGCCCTATCAGTGTGCATATCACTGGAAAAACACTCCGTGAACTTAGTACAAGCTAACTGTGCATAAATTACTTTTCTTTCCTAAAAAAATGCCAGTTGGCATGTCCCTTTTCTAGATGGAATCAGCTAGTTGATCTTTGTTTTCTAAATCACATCGGCCAGATGATCCACTTCCCATCAAGACACATGACCCACTTCCTTTCTCAGGCTATTGATGGAATAGGGACTTGGATCGTTAACATGGAGAAAAATTACAATGTGGTGAAGAAAAATAAAGAACATGTGCCATAATTATCACCAGGAAATGTTAATAATTGTAGACAAAAGTGTCAAATTATCAGTAGCTTGCTTACGCTTCTCTTGGAAAGCAAGAGAAAAACAAAATTTTTAACAAGATCCATGAGAGACACTCTAGATAGAATACAATTTTAATACAAACAACCATATTTGGTGCAGAGCTTCCAAAAACTCTTAAATATGACAATTCTGATGCACAGATCTCTTCAGCAGAAACAGACCAGAAATTAGCTGAAACTTGACGCCATGGTTCATTGGGAATTTATCTAGTGTGATCCAATTCATTATCACAAACTGTTCGAAATGAAACCAGCATATGTTGTTACAAAAATACTGTAACCAATAAAAAGCAAGAGATGTATTACCAAGAAATACTAAAAAGCGCATCCCAAAATCAAGAATTGGTTCATAAAAAAGGTGAGCATGCGATAATAAGAACTGCCCGCAAGTCCATCTTCAATTCAAGAACTTACCGATCAGAAATGGGAGCATGAATTACCAAGAAATACTAACAAGTCCATCTCAAAATCAAGAATTAATCCATAAAAGATGGGGCAAGAATGCGTCTGCCTCCATACAAGTGAATCCATCTTAGATTCAAAAGGACCAATCAATCAAGAGCGGGGAGCGAATACCTCGTCCTCGTCGACCTTCTTCCAGCTCCTCGGCTCGTCCCCGTCCCCATCCCCCTCGTCCCTTGACGCCTTCCGCTCCCGATTCCGCTGCGGGAGCCCGCGATCCCTGGAGGCATCCTCATCACCGGACGAGATGCTGAGCAACTCGACCTCGGAGTCGTCGTCGTCGTCCGCGCCGCCCCTGCTCGGCCGGCGCTGCCCCTTGCCCACGGCGGCGCCGCCCCTGGCGTTAGGGTTAGGGTTGCCCTGGCCCTTGGCCATCGAGGGCGGCGGCCGGGGCGCTTGGACGAGGTTGACGATGGGCTTCGAGGCCTTGGACGGCTTCTGGTAGCTCAAATCGCGCTGCGCCTGCTCCTTTAGAGCGATCTGGAGGAGCTCGTCCTCGTCGATATCGCTATCGCTCGCCATCTCTTCTTTTCGCCTCCGCCTCGCTCACCCTCTCTCTCTCTCTCTCTCCCTCTCTCTCTCTCTCTGATACGCTTCTGCTTTTCTGTCTTGCTCCCAGTCCAGATCTGGCGAGGCTTCGAAGAACCCAGAAAGAAAGATGAGAGAAACCAGGGTCGGAGCACTCGCGTTAGTTTAAACGCGCTTTGGTTCGCCTGGCACTCCGAATGTCGAGTGCGGTTTCCGGCCGGTGTCCTGCCCCAGGTGTCACCCACTACGAACAAAAAGGCTTATATTTATTTACCGGTGGCGGTGTGATTCGTGCAGTTACACATGGATGCGACCCGCTGTTTTCGACTTCTCTTACGCGTTCGACAGGTTAGTGTACGGTGGGGATTGGATGGGAGGAAAAGGGACGGTGGATTTTGCGCTGTTGAATAAATTTGTACGCGGGCTGGTGGATGTTGGATGATGACCGGCATGTATAGGTGTCCGGTCCAAATGATGCGCCGATGGCGACGTGGTTTAAAAATTTACCACTCTAATAGACCGAAGTGTCTTTTAACGGTAGAGCTCTGTTCTTCCTACCGCCCCAGCCCTTTGTGATCCAGGCTTTCTTTCCTCCGGTTTTCTTTCCTCCGCTTCTCTTCCGAACCCCTCGGGTTGCCGCCATATCCGGGCGATGATTCCGTGCCACCTCTGTATCAGCACAAATTTAAATTAAATTTATAATTTATCATTTTTTTAATATTGATTTTAAAAAATAAATTTAAAAATAAAAAATATTAATAGAGTCATCTGTTTTGTTATTAAAAATATTTTTTTTCTCAATTTCAACATATATTTTTATGCATATATATTAAATAGCTATATAAGACATACTAAATAAATTAATCATTAAATAAATCAATACATATCTCCAAGTCAGTAATTTCTAAAACATGTATGGCCATATAATATGCATTTAGCAAAATAATTATCTAGTAACCTAATACACACTTCAAAATAAATTAATGCATAATTTTCAGGATATTATGTTCATCAATATATATTATATAATCTGATAATATATGCATTAATTTTCTAATACATACCATAAACTTTTCTGATACACATCCAATAATGATCTAATACATATTTTTAAATAAAAAGTATGTTTCAAAAATTATATATCTATTTATGTAGATGTATGTATTATATCATTTTAGGTGTCTATCAAAGAAGTTTGTAATATATATCAAAAATCGATAAATATAAATTATCATACCATGTAGTGTGTATTAATGAACTTTATTTTCTGAAATTTATATATAATTTGTTTGAAAATATGTATTAGATAGTTAGATGACTGATTTATTAAGTGTGTATCATTTGACTGTATACTATATAGTGATGAACTTCATGTTTTAAAAATTATATATCGATTTATCTACATGTATGTATTGGATCATTACTAGATATGTATCAAAAAAATTTATGATATATAGTAGGAAGTCAATGAGTGTATATCATCGAGCCACATTATGTATACTAGTGAACGTAATATTATGTGTTACGATGGTAACATAAATACCTCAGATCATCCGATCGGTACTCGAAACACCTTGGCTCAACTTAAAAAAACCAACATGCTGGGGTCAAGGAAGTTACCATGATGCCCTCCGAGCTAGTGATCAACCCTCGACAAGAAATTCAAGCCATTCTATTTGGCAACAACTTGGATAACATCCAAAACTTTTAAGTCACCTCGGATAAGCAATTTCCTCACATTCTCGATGACCCGTTCCGTGGGCTAATGACAATCCGGCTATAATCCAGCCATAAACAAGCTATTTTTCACTCCACCTAAATTCACGAGAGCGGACAAGGCATCTCAATCCTACCAGCGACGACCTTTCCGCTCTGAAAAAGAGGCCCTACGCTTGCCACAATGTTATTAACGGTCCGAAATATGTGGAACAACAAAACGTTCACAAAAGACTTCCTCTACAAATATAACAAACACCAAGGATCTAAGTAAGCAAGAAATTCTTCTCAAAGAACTTGTTATTGCTCATTTGTTCTTTATTGATTTGAACGTCGGAGGATCTTCGCCGAAGTCAAATCCTTCGATCCGAACTTATTTTGCAGATCACTCTAGTACCTCTTACGAGTAGCCGACTGCTCCACTTTCGAGCGCACAGTTTTCAACAACAACAGATAGAGAAATCACTTTAATTGAAGATCTTTTTGATCGGGATAATTTATAGCGAGTTCTTCCTATTAGAATCGCTTTAATTAAGAATTTCTCTGATTGGGATAATTTATAGCGAGTTTCTCATATCGGAACCACTTCGATTAAAAATTTTTTTATCGAGATAACTAACAGCGAATTTCTCAGATCGGAACTACTTCAACTAAAATTTTCTTTGATCGAGATTACTCACAATGAATTTCCTAAATAGGAACTACTTCAACTGAAATCCCCTTAGTCGGGGTAACCAACGGCAAGTTCTTTTGATCAAAACCACTCCAGCTAAAAGGTTCCTCTGATCGAAATGATCCTATGGCAAACTAACTACTTGTCATTAAAGCAACAAATAAAAATTTATTGGAATATGGCATTTCGAGATTCAGTCAACGATAAGCCAAGAACGAGATTCAGGAGCTACAAGAAAGATCAGCCAATATATAGATATGGTTGTGTTTGTTTGTCTTCTTCTATCTTTCTATAGCAATAGATGGTGCCATATCTTCTATAGATGATCTTGGATAGGTGATCCATGTTCCGCCATTGATGGATCTATCCTAACAAGATTAAGCCCGATTTTAATTTTTAGAATAGTGATGAGTTAGGTGTCGATTTTCTCGAAGATTGAAAACTAAGTTACGTTCAATTTTAATTAAAAATAAAAATTTTTAATTTAATTTTAAAATAAAAATTTAAATAAGTAGATTAAAGAGACCAAATTGAGAGTTTAATAAATTAAAAAAAAATAAATACTTAATTACTTAGGATTTTTGAGAATTAATGAGAATTATTCTAAAATTTTGAATCCATCTTCTGCATGGTTATGGTAATTCTTTTTAATATAAAATTTTATTATTTTTAAAAATTTAGTTATGATTATAATTTATTTTTTTAAAGTATAAATTATATCTCTTGATAATGATCCATCTCTATGAAATAATAAATTATTCAATACTTTAATTCTTAAAAATTAATAACATGACTTTTAATGATTATTTTCTAAAATAAATTATTAAATTAAGTACGGACTATATCTGTCAATCATAATCTATCCTATATAATTTATTTAAATCTTTAATTAATTAATAGTATGTCAAATAATCAGGATCTCATGCATAAAAAGATAAATTTTTTTAAAAACTAAGCAAGAGAATATGTTTACATAAAAAATAATTATAAAAGATAAAAAAAATTATAACCCATGTCAGAAGATTTCATCTGCTCTTCCAAAATCTAGCTCCTTAGCTATGCGTGGATGACGATCTACTCACTCTCGGCATCTTCAGAACTTCTTTGATTGAAGGTTGGAAAAAGAAAGAAGGAAGAAAGAAGGAGGAGAAGAGAGAAAAAGAAAGAAAAAAAGCTTTTTTCTCTATTTTTGGCATAGAAAACTTGGTCTCAAGCTATGAGAGTAAGAGTGTTTAAATAGAGAAGGAAACGTGATCTTTAGAGCTATTTTTGGAGTCAAAATCCAAGCATGGATCGATTTCTAACATCCTAATTAATTCTAGTCGTCAGATCTTGATCAAACGGTCCAAAACTAGCTCAAAAATCATCAAGATTAGTCGCTTAAACCCCTGATCAAGCTTTGGGATTAATTCTGATCATTGGATCTTCGTCTAGGTGAATTTTCGTCGTTGGATCATGCTAAATCATCTCTGAAATCCTTAATCAGATTGGAGCAATAAGGACCGTTGGATCGTGTAAAACTATAGCCATAGACCATCATGGACCTGTTGCGTCGAAGACCACAGTCAATTAGAAGCTGGCATGCTAGATAAAATGATTGAAATGCCCCTGTATGCTGCGATAAAAATACTGTAGACCTCTTAGTGGTCCAGGTCCTCCACGTGGTATATGCCAATTATTAGATATGTATGCCCTAGAAGTAAGAATTGGCTGACACTTGTAATATACTTCTAGAAGCAAAATTATAATTTTGATGATAAATAATAAAATAGATTATTTTCTATCACAAATGTGTATTTAGTATCTATGATACATCCCTTGAGTTAATGATAATGATAATTCTTATTTTCAAGAGTTGAAAATTTAAGATAAAAATTTTCATTATTAACTCATAAAATGCTCCTGACCGTAGGATCATCATGAGGATGGTGATTGATCTAGAAGATTGGTATATAATCACTTCTTTATAATAGATGAGTCTTGAGTCTATGGTATGGAGACACTGGAGCGAGAGTATAAATACTCATTAGAGAACGAGGGCACTGAGCATGACTACCTCGAGCAGTCATAAGAAAGTCTACCTTCTCATCGATGACTGACTCGAAGTTGCAGTGGTGTGTTTGGTTCTTTGACCTAAGGTGCATCGGCAGTTTACCTTGAGGATGTTATAGTTTAACTACACCATGACTCGGTCTCCTAGCCATTCGGAATCTTGAGGTATATGTTGGCTATAGCATGTTCATTATAGGAATTTGATTGCACCAAGAGGGAATCTATCTACTCGGTGGATGAGGAGTAGCCCTATGATGATCATGAGAATCAAGTTCATAAGCCCATGGCCATGGCAGAGTAAAATAATTGAAAGAGTTTCTATTAAGGTTTTCACATCGAACTTGAATCGAATGATTAAGTCATATGATAGAAATTAGGATTTGATGAGTTCACCTTAACCCTAATCTGATCGGAGCTCAAGATAGAAGAACTTAATCACATAGGTAGCTACACCGAGAGGTTTATTTTCAGTTTTGATGGGTTGCCACCATATACTGCTAGGTGTCACTGGTGGATTTTGGGAGCAATTAGAATGATTTAGATGATCGATCATTCTAGTTATATGAATCAGAAGAGTTCTGATTCATCGAAAGAAGTTTTGATGATGTTAATGATAGAGATCACAACATATTCCATTACCATACAAAATTGAACCTAAATGGGTTACACAAACAAGGATTTGGATCTGGATATCATTAATTAGACTAACCCAATTCAATTGATTTGAATTAGATTCAATTAGGTTCAAGAAAATCGTGCTAGCACACGATTGAACTTAACGTTCTCCTTTTATTATCATTAAAAGTTATCTCGACTGAGCCAAATGAGTTTATGCTCACTTAGGTACCTTTACTTAGTCTGACTGGAGCTTGTCCAGATCAGAAAAGGATTGTCTTAATTTATGAGATAAATTTAAAACAACATCTGCCATTTTTTGTCACATGCTAATTCTTATTCTTTGACTTTGGTCAAACGTTGACTTTTGATCCTTGGACATCTGCCCATGTGTTATACACTTATTGGAGAGCAGATAGGGGCTTGTCTTCTTACTGAAAATTAGAAAGGAGGGGGCACATGCCTAGGGAGGCGTGTGCCTATGGATAGGGATGACTGAGTCCTCTATGGATGGGACTCCAGGTTGCTTCTTGAATTCTACTTAGGTGACCCCTACTTTGACCAGTCTTGGGTGCCATCTAAGGATGAATTAGTGGGGCTCTCATCTGATTAGATTAGATGATGTTATCCCATCAATCAGATTTAGATTTGATTGCATTAAGCAACATGATTGGTCGGGATGATGTGGCACTGCATGGCGCAACAGGATTTATATAAACCCTATATGCACCACACTTTTAGAGAGTTTCCTCTTAGCCATGCTCCAAGGCTGCCCCTCTCCCTCCTCCATGCCATCTTCTAATCCTCTCTCTCCTCTCCATGCCCAAAGAAAGTTGGGCTCCAGTTTAGTGCGATTCAGGCAAGAGAAAGCTGACAAGAAAGGAAGAAGACAGCACTACTGCAGAGACGACAGCAGATCTTCAAAAAAAGTTTTGAAGATTCTTTAAATTAAATCCAGATTTGATTTTTGGAGAAATAATAAAAAAGAAGAAGATCTTCAGATCCAGCTCGAGTGGATATTGGTAGAGGCCAGACACTTACGTGGCTAGATCCAGAATCTCAAGCAATCAGTAGAATCATTAAAGGATAATCAGATTATCCAATATTAAGATATAAATTAAATTAGATTTAATTTAATTTAATTTATTTATTAGATCTATAAAATTAGATCTAAAATATCTTAAATCTGATTTGGATATATAAGAAAAATTTTTAAAATATCTCTCTTGATCCGAATGAACTTGATCCGGAAAATCAGAATTTTCTCTTCAACTGGTATCAGAGCAAGGTTCTCTAAATTATTTAGATCTAATTTTTAATTTATTTTAATTTAATAATTAATAATTTTAGATATCATATAAGATGTGATTAGATCTAAAATTAGAAAAAATTAAAATTAAATAATATAGATCTAGGTTCTACAATATGCATGACTAGTTGTAAAATAGAATAGTTCTATACGAAGTTTTGCATGATCATGATTTATTTTGATTAAATTATGATTTTAGATCTATTTATTTTTTATTTTTTAATGATTATAAATATTATAATAAGATCTAAAAATAAAAAATAAAATTATTTAATTTTCAGATCATATGAGATATGATGCATACATGATTAGACTAGTTGTAGAATAGTTCTACATAATTATCTAGATTAGAATTTATTTTGATGTAATTAATTTGTATAATTTTTTAGATAATTATGAGATAATTTAGATCTGAAGAAAATGCATGATATGATACATGAGATGTATGCAAAACATGTATAAAGTTAGATCAATTTTTATATATGAGATATATGATGTAGATCTAACTAGTTTTGTAGATTTATATTTCTGATTAAGGCATCCCTCTTGATCTTCCGATCATAAGAATAAAGTAGGATTTAAATGCTCTCTTCTTCCATTCGATGGAGTGTTCTTATGATGTGTAGGAGTGTTGTACGTTTGTCCTTAATCAAAAATTAAGAACTTACTTTCTGCAAAATTCTATATCCTGAAACCCTAGGATTCTATTTACATACTTTATTTGTGAACCTTAACTTAATTAAGAATTAAGATTATAAAATATTAATTAGATCTAAAATTAAAAATTTTAGATCTAAGACATATTCATAATATTGGGTTCGGGCTTGGGTAGCTCAATTAGGTCTAAGCGGTAAATCAAATCGAATCAAGAGTTGGTTAGATGGGATCAACAGTGCTTAAATTGACCAGCCTAATAGGATTAAGTCTGGGTCAAGATCGAGTCACGTGAGTGATCGATCAAGCTAAGATCTAATTAGGCTCAGTGGTTAGAGTCTGAATTGTAGGCTAATCTGATTGATTCTGGCTCAATAATTTGGTGTCTAAGGTAAGTTTGGCAGATATGATCGACTGATTTTTAATTGGGAGCTACTCGACTTGAATGCATTCTTATCGAGTTAATGGCATATTCTTTTATCGATCTCACTTACCTGGCCATGTTTGTTGACTCAATTCTAATTTGAGGTGGTCAATAATCTGAGCTAACCCATGCTACTAGGTTAGTCATAATGGTTATGACTATGTCAAGTTTAGTTTAGTGAGATCTAAATCAAATCTTCTTAAGAAAAGATTAAATCTAAGGTCTTCCATCATTGTAGATATGCAGGCCCTTTCCGGGGTTGATTGTTCTCGATTGGTTATAATGGTTCAGTTGCACCGAAAAGACGCAATCATATCTATTAGGCATTGGATGCTATGGGCTGGAGGATAAATTGGGCTTAATATTTTGGATACGGTGAGAGACTCAATTAGAAATCCAATCTGTACAAATGGCGGGTCTAACTTAACTAAGGAGTGGATCAATATTTTGGGCATGGTGAGATTCATGAATTAGAAATCAAGTTTAGATGCACCATGATTAGAGAATTATTGAACAAGAGTTGTTCACTTATTGGCTAACCCATCATCAATAACTGTTAGGTGAGGTAATGAGTCAGTTGGTAGGACCGCACCACCCACTAGAAATCATTAATCATGAAGATTTTTGCATCTCTACAGAGAGAGTGTAGGGATCCAAGAAAATAGTGAAAGCTAATTTATTTAAAAATAAAATTTTTAAATAAATTGGTTAAGTCTTAATTATAATATCTAACTAGAAACTTTGACTCTCTATAGGAAAATGTCTGCATCCAACCCACTAGCATGAATCCTGGACATCCATAGACTGACCGAACCAAATTACAAGGATTGGCTCTGAAACTTCAAAATTATTTTGGGTTCTGAAAAGTTAACTCATGTATTAGACCAGGACCCTTCCATCTTATCAGTCCGTCCATCCGCTGAATAGAGAGCATCTCTGGATAAGTGGACGGACGAAGATAATAAGGCTAGATATTATATGTTGGGCTCGATGTCTGATGAACTTCAGCACCAACATAAAGATATCAGGACTGTCCGCCAAATATTGACTCACCTATAAGAGATGTTTGGTGAACAGAGTCGCGCAACCAAGTATCAAGTCACTAAATGACTATTCAAGGCTAAAATGCATGATGGGCAGTCAATCTAAGATCATTGTCTGATGATGATCAAGGACTTAGAAGAGCTTGAGAAGCTCGGAGTGAAGTTAGACTTGGATCTATAAAATGATATAATTCTGCAATCCTTGACTGATGCATATGGACAATTCATCATGAACTATCATATGCATAAACTTCAAAATTTTCTGGCCAAACTTATGAATGTGCTGGTTACCGCTGAGCTTTCTATGAAAGGTTCTAAAGGCTCAGTGCTTGTTATGGAACAGACTTCTTCCAAGAGAAAGTCTTTTGAAAAGAAGAAGAAGTCTGTGAAAAAGCAGAAGGTGGAAGGAAGAAAGAAGAAAAAGGCAGAGCTGAAGAAAAAGGCCGCTGACAAAGAAAAATATTTTCATTGCAACAATGACGGCCACTGAAAGCGAAACTGCCTACTTACCTGGCCATCCTGAAGAATAAGAAGGCAGGTCCTTCTGGAGGTATGCTTGTTATTGAGTCTAACTTTATGGTTTCTTCCACATCCAGTTGGGTGTTTGATTCTGATTCTAGTGCTCATTTGTGCACTTTTATGCAGGGTCTTGAGGATAGCAAAAGGTTGAGGGATGGTGAGATGATCTTGTGCATAAAAAATGGAGTAAGAGTTGCTGCCGTGGCCGTGAAAATATATCCTCTTCGACTACCATCTGGTTTAGACTTAGTATTAAAAGACTGTTATTATGTGCTTGCAGCAAGCAGGAATTTGATTTCTATTTTTTGCCTTGCATTAGAAGGCCATATAATTAGTTTTCTTAAGGATCATTGTAACATTCTTTATGAAAAAAATAAAATTACAAGTGATTTTCTTATTAATGGTTTTTATTAGTTACATATTGATGTATCTATTTTTAATATCGAACAAAATGTGAATACCATAAAACGACCTAGGGATAGTCCAAATGATAGGTATTTATGGCACCTAAGACTAGGTCATATAGCAGAAGATAGGGTTAACAAATTGGAAAAAATCGAGCTATTGAGTCCATTGACTTTCGAGTCATATCCAATTTATGAATCTTATCTTCATGGTAAAATGACTAAGCTTTCTTTTGTAGGACATGGAAAAAGGGCCACGGATCTTCTTGTCCTAGTACATACTGATATGTGCGGCTCATTTGATGTACCGGCTAGAGGCAATTTTGTCTACTTCATAATTTTTATCGATGATTTATCTAAGTATGATATGTATATTTTATGAGACACAAGTCTGAAACTTTTGAAAAGTTCAAAAAATTCAGACATAAAGTAGAAAAGCAAATAGAAAAATCTATTAAGATTCTTCGATCAGATTGAGGAGGTGAATACCTTAGTCGAAAATTCCTAGACTATCTCAAGAAAAATGAAATAGTCTCTCAATGGACTCCACCTAGAATACCTCAACTCAACGGGGTTTCAGAACAGAGGAATCAGACTCTATTAGATATGGTCCAATCCATGATGAGCTTCACAGACCTTTCTGATTTTCTTTAGGGATACTGTTTGTTAACTACAATATACTTACTGAATAGGATTTCTTCTAAAATTGTTCCTACCATACCGTATGAGATATGGCATGGTAAGAAACCAAGTCTGAGTCATCTTAGAATTTGGGATTGTCCGGCTCATGTCAAAAGACAACAAGCAGACAAGTTAGACTTTAGGTCCTTTAGAGCTCGATGATAGGATATCCTAAAGAGTCATTAGGATATTATTTCTACATTCCAGAAGATCACAATATGATTGTGAGTCGACATGCCATCTTTCTTGAAAAATAGTTTATTCAAGATAGCGGCATTAGAAAACAGATCAAGCTCGATGAGAAAGTCTCATAAGAGCAACGAGCTAAGGACCAAATGGAATCAAATCAGGTTAAGTCAATACAATCACTACCTCCTCCATCTCGTAGATCGAAAAGAGTTTTCCGTCCTCCTGAGAGGTACTTAGGTACTATTTCAGAGAAAGTAGAAAAAATATTCCTCATAGGTAATGGGGTTCATGGTGATGATCCCAAAACCTATAACGAGGTGATATCGGATATCGACTCTGAAAAATGGTTAGAGGCAATGAAGTTAGAAATTGACTCGATGCACTCAAACCAAGTCTGGACCTTGGTAGATCCACCAGAAGGTATAGTACCTATTGGATGTAAATGGATCTACAAGAGAAAGATTGGTGCAGATGGAAATGTGGAGACATTCAAGGCTAGATTAGTGGCAAAAGGTTATAGTCAATGCAAAGGCATTGACTATCAGGATACCTTTTCGTCAGTAGCTATGCTAAAATCTATTCGCACATTGCTTGCTGTTGCAGCCTATTTCGATTATGAAATATAACAAATGGATGTGAAAATGATATTCTTAAATGAATATCTGAGAAAGATATCTATATGGAACAGTCGCTAGGTTTCACATCCAGTGATGATGATCACAAGGTATGCAAGCTGCAAAGGTCCATATATGGACTTAAGCAAGCATCTCGGAGCTGGAACACTCATTTTAATGATGTGATCAAATTGTTTGATTTCATCAAGAAGGAGGAGGAGCCATGTGTCTTTAAAAAGGTCAGTGGGAGCGCTGTTGTCTTCCTCATATTGTACGTGGATGACATCCTCCTTATTGGGAATGATATTCCCATATTGATCATAGTTAAAATGTGGTTATCTAAAGAATTCTCCATGAAAGACTTAGGAGAAGCATCCTTTATTCTGAGAATTAAGGTCTATAGAGATAGATCGAATAGGATGCTAGGACTTTCACAGAAGATGTATATAGAGGAAGTGCTAAAGAGGTTTAGCATGAAAAACTCTAAGAGGAGTTTGGTACCCTTCAGACATGGCATTTATCTTTCCAAAAAGATGTGCCCTAGCACACTTGAGAAAATAGAATGCATGAGCAAGAGCCCTTATGCTTCAGCAATAGGGAGCCTCATGTATGCCATGTTATATACACGATCTGATATAGTCCATGCTGTGAGTGTCACGAGTAGATATTAGTCGAATCTAGATGAAGAACATTGAACTTTTATGAAATGTATCCTTAAGTACTTAAGAAGAACTAAGGATATGTTGTTGGTCTTTAGTAATGGAGAACTCCAAGTCTAGGGATATACAGATTCAAATTTTATATCCGATGTAGATGATCGAAAGTCAACATCTGGGAGTCTATTTGTATGCAATGGTATAGCTGTCAGTTGAAAAAGTTTCAAGCAGACTATGATAGCAGATTTCACCATGGAAGCAGAATATATTATTGCATTAGAAGTTACAAAGAAGGCATTCTGGTATAAGAAGTTTACTGCAGAAATCGGAGTGATGCCATCAGATGCCATTCCTCTATACTGTGATAATAATGGTGCCATAGCCCTTGCTAAGGAGCCGAGGTCTCACCAAAAATTCAAGCACATCGAGCGGCAATACCACCCATCCACGATTACCTTGAGAAGGGATACGTTGAGATCAAGAGAGTCAACTCCACATATAATGTGGTGGACCCGCTTACAAAGTCGTTGGGCCAGTAGAAGATCGAAGCCCATCTTGAGAAGAAGGGACTTGGATTTGTAGCCAATTGACTTTAGATCAAGTGAAAGTTTGTTAGATATGTGTGCCCTAGAAGCCAAAATTAGTTGACACTTGTAATATACTTCTAGGAGCAAAATTATAATTTTGATCATAAATAATAAAATGGGTTATTTTCTATCATAAATGTGTATTTAGTGTCTGTGATACATTTCTTGAGTTAATGGTAATGATAATTCTTATTTTCAAGAGTTGAAAATTTAAGACAAGAATTTTTATTATTAACTCATAAAATGCTCCTGACCGTAGGATCATAATGAGGATGGCGATTGATCTGGAAGGTTGGTGTACAATCGCTTCTTTGTAATAGATGAGTCTTGAGTCTATGGTATGGAGACATCGGAGCGAGAGTACAAGTACTCGTTAGAGAACGAGGGCACTGAGCATGACCACCTCGAGCAGTCATAAGAAAGTCTACCTTCTTATTGATGACTGACTCAAAGTTGTAGTGGTGTGTTTGGTTCTTTGACTTGAGGTGCATCGGCAATTCACCTTGAGGATGTTATAGTTTGACTACACTATGACTCGATCTCCTAGCCATTCGGAATCCTGAGGTGTATGTTGGTTATAGCATGTTCATTGTAGGAATTACATTACACCAAGAGAAAATCTATCTACCTTAATGGATGAGGAGCAGTCCTATGATGATCATGAGAATCAAGTCCATAAGCCCATGGCCATGGCAGAGTGAAATAATAGAAAGAGTTTCTATTAAGATTTTCACATCGGACTTGAATCGAATGATTAAATCATATGATAGAAATTAGGGTTTGACGAGTTCACCTTAACCCTAATCTGATCGAGGCTCAAGATAGAAGAACTTAATCACATAGGTAGCTGCACCAAGAGGTTCATTTTTAGTTTTGATGGGTTGCCACTATATACAGCTAGGTGTCACTGGTGGATTTTGGGAGCAATTAGAATGATTTAGATGATCGATCATTCTAGTTGTATGAATCAGAAGAATTCTGATCCATCGAAAGGAGTTTCAATGATGTTAATGATACAGATTACGACATATCCCATTACCATACAGAACTGAACCTAACTAGGTCAAATAAGGGTTTGGATATGGATATCATCAATTGGACTAATCCAGTTCAATTGATTTGAATTAGATTTAATTAGGTTCAAGAAAATCATGCTAGCACACGATTGAACCTAACGTTCTTCTTTTATTATCATTAAAAGTTGTCTCGACTGAGCCAAATAAGTTTATGCTCACTTAGATACCTTTACTTGGTCTGACTAGAGCTTGTCCAGATCAGAAAAGGATTGTCTTAATTTATAATATAAATTTGAGACAATACCTACCATTTTTCGTCACATGCTAATTCTTGTTCTTTGACTTTGGTCAAACATTGACCTTTGATCCTTGGACATCTGTCCATGTATCATACACTTATTGGACAGTAGATAGGGGGTTGTCTTCTTACTGGAAATTGGAAAGGAGGGGGTGCATGCCTAGGGAGGCGTGCGCCCATGGATAGGGACGACTGGAGTCCCATATGGATGGAACTCCAGGTTGCTTCTTGGATTCTACTTAGGTGACCCCTAGCTATAGACTTTGACCAGTCTTGGGCACCATCTAAGGATGAATTAGTGGAGCTCTCATTTGATTGGATGAAGTGATGTCATCCCACCAATCAAATTTAGATTTGATTGCACGAAGCAACGTGATTGGTCGGGATGATGTGGCACTGCATGGCGCAGAAGGATCTATATAAATCCTATCTATGCCACACTTTTAGAGAGTTTCCTCTTAGCCACGCCCCAAGGCTACCCCTCTTCTTTCTCCATACCATCTTCTGATCCTCTCTCTCCTCTCTACGCTCAAAGAAAGTTGGGCTCCAGTTTGGTGCGATCCAAGCAAGAGAAAGCTGACGAGAAAGGAAGAAGGCAGCATTGCTGCAGAGATGACAGTAGATCTTCCAAAAAAATTTTGAAGATCCTCCAAATCAGATTCAGATCTGATTTTTGGAGAAGTGATAAAGAAGAAGAAGATCTTCAGATTCAGTCCGAGTGGATATCGGTAGAGCTAGATCTAGAATCTCAGATAATCAACAGGATCATCAAAGAATAATCAGATTATCCAATATCAAGATATAAATTAAATTAGATTTAATTTAATTTAATTTATTTATTAGATCTATAAAATTAGAGCTAAAATATCTCAGATCTGATTTGGATATATGAGAAAAATTTTTGAAATATCTCTCTTGACCTGATTAGATCCGAACGAACCTGATCTAGAAAATCAGAATTTTTTCTTCACCGATTGGCCATGCCTACTGAGCTAGATGGTCTACGCCTTTTTCATGGACCAACCGATTGATTCACCATGCATCGACCTATTTTTTTTATTTTAAATTTCTAGGCTTCATTACTTTTTTATTTTAGCTCCGATTTTTTATTTTATTAGAATCCATAAATTGAGCTCTTCAATTAATGAGCTTCTTTCATGCAAAATACTAACAAAAATATTAATTTTTAAATAATATTAATTAATATTTAATTTAATACTATTATTTAGTAATTTATGATAATTATCACATCTTCCAACTTAACTTTTACTCATTCTCGAGTAAAAAGAGAAAAATTAGAAGTATGTACCGGTCGATAAAATGTGAAAATTTCTTCAGATCATCCTAAAGCCAGTTGATACCTGGTTAGAGATTTAAGAAATACATCATTGGATTATTAATTCCATCCCAAATAATGATTAAGTAAAGAACATAAAATTTTAGAGCTTTTTTTTGATCAATTCTCCATCTTTATTCTTTAAATCCTTTATCTTTAGTATGAACTAGAGTTTTTTTAATATAATTAATGCAATATTTTAACCTTTTGAGCTTTCTATCTAACTTGTAGCAAACTTTGAACCAATGATACCCAAACTAGTTAGTTTTAGGACATTAGGTACAGAACATCCCTCGGGCTTCCTAATTCGAGTCAAATAGGCTATGGGTTAAAATGTAACATCTCAGACCAGCAAAATAATAGATTAAAAGATTTATGTTCAGATATAGCATAAAAATCTCCTTAACCTTTAGATAAGAATGGTGTGCAGCACCATCATCCATAGTTAATTAGCGATAGGATATTACATGTTTGGTATCAAAGTAAGGTTAATGGTTTATTGAGATGAGCAGGGTGTAATTATTGATATGAGCAAGATTAAATTGATGGTACGAGCAAGAATTAATGATCAATCGAGATAAGTAATGGTTTATGGATAATGGAGATCAGCAAGAGTTTATGATCAATAGAGATGAATGAAAGTTTAGAATCAGTGAGCATAAGAAATGGGTTATGAATAGCAGGGATGAATCTAAGCTAGAGCAAAATTTTATAATTTGTTGAGATGAGCTAAAGCTATGGATTAACACAAAGTGAGTTAAGTGATTTTGGAAATAACCTGATCAATAGATAAATCAAATCCAAGTCTAACGTGTTTACTGATGTGTAAGCAAGAAAAATGACGACAAGTCCTAATGATCAAGATAGGTCGAAGTAAGAAGGATGACAGGTGATTTGAGTTTCCTTACAGGTATGACTTAAATATTTTAATTTGAATTTGTTTAGTTAAGTTGAAGGATAAGGATTTAATCAAAATTTGATTGAGATGAAATTTTTTATTCTGTTATGAATTGTTAATAACTCTATATCTTGATAAATTGAGTATTTGGCTAATGAGCATGAATTGAATGAGCATATTTACAGTGTTGATAGCTTTTGAAATAAATGAAGTACGTGCATTCTTTATAAAATATGTGTTAATATGATTTAATAAATATGGGTGAATAGAAAATTAGATGATAATTATTAAAGAGTATGATGTGTTGGAAATTTCAAAATTTTCAAATTTATAATTTAAAGTTTTAAGTTAAAAGAAGTTAAGATGAACTCAGTTGTTAAAATAGTGTGGACATTGACAATGTGAGTATTATTAAATAAATTATTTATGCTGTTAAGAATGATTCTATGGCAGCGATTAATTAAGAGGTTCGAGATCCAAATTTTGAGGATATAAAGGAGTATAAGCATTTATTTTAAAGAGCAAGATTAAAGTATAATGCTGTAAGTATAGAACTTAGAGTTGCAGTATAAATTTTGAGGATGAAATTTATTTTAAAGGGATGGAATGTAACATTTCGGACCAGCAAAATAATGGATTAAAAGATTTATATTCAGATATAGCATAGAAATTCTCTTAATCTTTAAATAAGGATGGGGTGTGGCACCATCATCCGTAGTTAATTAAGGGTAGGGTGTTACAGGTTACAACTAATTGTATAACAAGCTTCTTCATATTGCCCATTTTTTTATATGAAAAATATTATTTACTTAGGTAACGGAATCCAGTTACTCGATAGAAGATCAATATTTAGAACTTGCTCTTTATTTCTCTCTCTCTTTTTTAATAATAATTTTTTTCACTCATATCCATGTAAATTAGATTTTTTATTGAATATAGGCTGGAGGAAGATTTTAGAATCATTCAAAAATTTATTCTATTCTAGATTTGATCATTTATTAGATTTTTTTAATAATTTGATCCTTAGTATTTCAAAAAAATTTTAAATCATTAATCCATTATCGATTAAAATATCTGAAAAACTTCAAATCGACACAAAATCATGTACATAAGATTAATTATTATCATACTTGAGGATTTAAATTATTTATTTATTTATTTATCCTTCTCTCTAACTTAATTTCTATTATCCTCAATGGAGAAAAGAAATAGAGTATGATAAATGATAAAAATAATAAAAAGAAAAGAGTTCATCTGATTTAATATATTCTTGGCTCGATCTGGGGTTTATTTATTCTTCATCCAACATGGGTTTGTAGTTCTTCCTCCAACTTATTTCTGAAAGAAAAGTAAACTAAAAACAAAAAAAAATGTTAAATGCAAAAATCTAGGTTGCCTTCCAGTAAGCGCTATGTTTAATGTCGTTAGCCAGACTTATCTAAAAATTAATCTGAGTAAATCAGTTTGTAAAGAAACATAGCTTCTTCATTAGATTCAGTGGATAGTTCTGAGAATAGTTTTAGTCATTATCCATTAACTTTAAAAGTAACATAATTACTTGGATTTTCAATCTTTATAGCCTCATGTGAGAAGACTTTTTTAACTATATATGGTCAAGTTCATCGAGATCTTAATTTATTCGAAAATAGGTATAGTCTAGAATTGTATAGAAGAACTTTTTGTCCAGGTGTGAAAGATTTTCTATTAATTACTTGATCGTGAAAAATTTTAGTTCTTTCTTTATAAATTTTGACATTTTCATAGGCTTCATTTCTTATTTCCTTAAGTTCATTAATTTGTAATTTTCTTAGATCACCAGTTGCGTCCAAATTCATGTTCAGTTATTTAATAGCCCACATTGCCCTATGTTCTAATTCTATCGGCAAGTGACATACTTTACCAAATACAAGCCTATCTAGAGATATTTCTAAGTTGGTCTTAAAAGCTATGCGATATGCCCATAGTGTATTTATTAGTTTTAAAGACTAATCTTTCCTATTGGAGCTTACTGTCTTCTCTAAGATCAACTTGATTTGGTGATTAAAAGTTTTAACTTGCCTACTCGTTTGTGGATGATAGGATGTGGCCAGTTTATGGGTAATGTTATACTTCTTCATTTGTGATGCAAAGGATCGATTACAGAAGTATGTTTCACGATCACTGATAATAGCTCTAGGAGTATCAAATCAAGATAGGATATTTTCTTTAAAAAATTTGATAACAATCCTACTATTATTGGTTTTGCATGGTACTATCTCTACCCACTTGGATACATGATCAATGGCTACTAAGATATATTCATTTTCAAAAGATTTTGAAAATGGTCCCATGAAGTCTATTCCCCATACATAAAAAATTTCTATAATTAAAATGGGTTCATAGGCATCATATCTTTCTTTGTGATCCAACCTATTTATTGACACCTAACACAACTTTTATGGTATTCATGAGTATCTCTAAATAGATTGGACCAATAGAATCCACATTAGAGTACTTTAGTTGCAATCTTTTTAGCACTAAAATGACCACCACAAGCTTGGTCATGGCAAAAGGATAAAATGCTCCTAACTTCTTCATCTGGGATGCATCTTCTTATGATTTGGTCAGGATATTATTTGAATAAATACGGATCATCCCAAATAAAATATTTTACTTGAGAGAAAAATTTGTTCTTTTCCTGAGTGGTCAAGTGCATAGGAATTTAGCCGGTGGCTAAGAAATTTACTATGTCAGTATACCATGGTTCTGATTTCCTGACAATAATTGTTCATCAAGAAAGGACTAATTAACAGATATTTTCTCAGTTGGTGCTATTGCTAAATGAGATAAATAATCTGCCATTATATTTTTTATACCTTTCTTATCCTTGATCTCTCGATCAAATTTTTGCAAAAGTAAGGTCCATCTAATTAGGCGTGCCTTAGCATCTTTCTTTGAGAAAAGGTGCCTAATTTTTGAGTGATCGGTATAGATAATTATATGAGAACCCATTAGGTAGGATCTAAATTTTTCTAAAGCAAATACCATAGTTCAAATTTTTTTTTTTTCAGTAGTTGAGTAATTAAGCAGTGCTTCGTTAAGGTTCTACTAGCATAATAGATCACTTGAGGTAGCTTATCTATCTTTTGACCTAAGACAGCTCTTATGGCATGATTAGATGCATCACATATAAGCTCAAAAGATTGAGTCCAAATAGGTGGATGAATAATTAGGATCGAAGTTAGTTTCTTCTTTAAACTTTCAAAAAACTTGAGACATTCAGGTGTGAAGTCAAATTTGACATCTTTGGCTAATAGGTTAGTTAATGGTCGAGCCACTTTGCTAAAATTTTTTATAAATCACCTATAGAAACCAGCATGTCCAAGAAAACAACAAATTTCTTTTACTGATCTGGGTGGTGGAAGGTTTTTAATTAAATCTACCTTAGCTTTATCTACTTCTATACCTTATTTTGAAATTACATGACCAAGGACTATGCATTCCTTAATCATAAATTGGTTTTTTTTCTAATTTAACACTAGATGCTTCTCCTTACATCTTTCTAAAACTAATATGAGATGATGTAGACATTTAGAAAAGATAAATCTAAAAATAAAAAAATCATCCATAAAAATTTCAAGAAATCTTTCTATCATGTTGGAGAAAATGCTAGTCATGTATCTTTAAAAAGTAACTAGTGCATTGCATAATTCAAAAGACATGCGTCTGTAGGCAATGTCTGTAGGCAAAGGTTCCATATGAATAGGTAAAAATAGTTTTTTTTTAAAATTCTTAGGGGCTATAAGAATCCGATTATATCTCGAATATTCAGCCAAAAAATAATAAAAATCATGCCCTGGTGGTTATTCTAACATTTAGTCTATGAAGGATAGTAGAAAATGGTCCTTTTGGATGGCTATATTTAATTTTCTATAGTCGATGCAAACCCTCCATCCAATTTGAACTCTTGTTGGTGAAGAAAAATCCTGATTTTCCAGACCAGATTCATTCAGATTTGATCGGATCAAGAGATATATTTCAAAAATTTTTCTTTTTGATCTAAATTAGATCTGAGATATTTTAGATCTAATTTTTATTATTTTAATAATTAAAATAAAATATAGATAAATTAAATCATATTTAATTTACCTTGATGTAGGATAATTCTATTACCCGTTGATGATCTTGTAAGCAGCGGAAGATTCTAGATCTAGCCACACAAGTGTCTGACCTCTACCGATATCTACTCGGGCTAGATTTGGAGATCCTCTTCTTTTCTATTACGTCTCAAAAAATCAGATCTGAATCTGATTTGAAAGATCTTCAAAATGGCTTTCGAAGATCAGCAGTTGTCCTTTGCAGCAGCGCAGCCTTTTAGCTTTCTATCGCCTTTCTCTCGCCTAGATTGCACCAACTGGATCCTAAATTACTTTGGGCATGGAGAGGAGAGGGAGATGATGGACTTGGCATGGAGGAGGAAGAGAGAGGCAGCCTTGGGGCATTGTGAATTGCATTATCTTTTGGGTTGAGCACAGAGTCTTATTTATAGACTATCCGTGATCCAACTCCTCTTCATCCCAACCAATCACAACCCTTTATGAAATCAGATCTAAATCTGATTGGTGGGAATAGAGTTTCTTGGATTCCATCCTTAGATGGCATGCCTAAGACCAGTCAAAGTTGGTTCTTAGGAAGAACTCTAATTGGAATCCAAAAAGGAGATGGAGTCCCTTGTCCAACAAGGGACTCCTAGGCGCCTCCAAACTTGGGCGCACGCCACCCTTGGCGTGCTGGTGTGCGCCCTCCTCCTTGCCAAGGTTCTAATGGCAGGGGGACAGGCCCCCACCAGCTCTCCAATAGGTGCATGACATGTGGTCAAAAGTCAAAGTGTCAATGGTCAATATTTGACCAGTCAAAGGTCAGACTTTTGACCAAAGTCAAAGAACAAGAAATGGCAGGTGACCAAAAATGGCAGGTATTGTCTTACAAAATAAGACAACCCTTTTCTGACTCTGGACAACCTCCAGTCAGACCATATGAAGGCCTCTGATTGAGCACAAACTCCTTTGGCTCAGTTCAGGACAACTTATTTATGATAGTAAAAGAAGAACGTTAGGTTCAATCGAGTGCTAGCACGATTTTCCTTGAACCTAATTGAATCTCATTCAGATCAATTGAACTAGATCAGTTCAATTGATGATCACCAGATTCAAACCCTTGTTTGTGTGACCCAGTTAGGTTCAGTTCTGTATGGTAATGGGATATGTCATGATCTCTATCATCGACATCATCGAAACTCCTTTCGATGGATCAGAACTCTTCTGATTCGAACAGCTAGAATGATCGATCATCTAAATCATTCTAATTGCTCCCAAAATCCACCAGTGACACCTAGCAGTATATGGTGGCAACCCATCAGAGCTGAATGCGAACCTCTTGGTGCAGCTACCTGTGTGATTAAGTTCTTCTATCTTGAGCCCCGATCAGATTAGGGTTAAGGTGAACTCGTCAAACCCTAGTTCTCTGTCATATGATGTAATCATTCGATTCGAGTCCAATGTGAAAATCTAAATAGAAACTCTTTCTATTATTTCACTCTGCCATGGCCATGGGCTTCTGGACTTGATTCTCATGATCATCATAGGGCTGCTCCTCTACCACCGAGGTAGATAGATTCCATCTTGATGCAATCCAGTTCCTACAATGAACATGCTATAGCCAACATACACCTCAGGGTTCCATATGGCTAGGAGACCGAGTAATGGTGTAGTCAAACTATAACACCCTCAAGGTGAACTGCCGATGCACCTCAGGTCAAAGAACCAGACACACTACTGCAGCATCGAGTCAGTCATTGACGAGAAGGTAGACTCCCTAATGACTACTCGAGGTGGTCACGCTCAGTGCCCTCGTTCTCTAACGAGTACCTGTACTCTCGCTCCGGTGTCTCCACACCGTAGACTCAAGACTCATCTACTAAAGAGAAGCGATTGTACACCAACCTTCCGGATCAATCACCATCCTCGTGATGATCCTATGGTCGGGAGCAATTTTATGAGTTAATAATGATTATTCATGTCTTAAATTTTCAACTCTTGAAAATATGAATTATCATTACCATTAACTCAAAGGATGTATCACAGACACTAAATACACATATGTGATAGAAAATAACCCATTTTATTGATTATAGTCAAAATTATAATTTTGCCCCTAGAAGTGTATTACAAGTGTCAGCCAATTCTGGCTTCTAGGGCACATATATCTAACAATCTCCCACTTGTCCTAAAGCCAATTGGCTACAAGTCTAAGTCCCATCTTCTCAAGGTGGGCTTCGATCTTCTGCTGGCCCAACGGCTTTGTAAGTGGGTCTGCCACATTATCTGCGGAGTTGACTCTCTTGACCTCGACGTAACCCTTCTCGAGGTAATCGCGGATGAGGTGGTATCGCCGCTCAATGTGCTTGGATTTCTGGTGAGACCTCGGCTCCTTAGCAAGGGCTATGGGCCATTGTTGTCGCAGTATAGAGGAATGGCATCTGATGGCATTACTCTGATTTCTGTAGCAAACTTCTTGTACCAGAATGCTTCCTTCACAGCCTCTGATGCAGCGATATATTCTACTTCCATGGTGGAATCTGCTATCATGGTTTGCTTGGAACTCTTCCAGCTGACAGCACCACCATTGCACACAAACAGACTGCCAGATGTCGACTTTCGATCATCTATATCGGACATGAAATCCGAGTCTGTGTATCCCTGGACTTGGAGTTCTCCATTACCAAAGACCAACATCATATCCTTAGTTCTTCTCAAGTACTTAAGGATACATTTCACAGAAGTCCAGTGTTCTTCACCTGGATTTGACTGATATCTGCTTGTGACACTCACAGCATGGGCTATATCAGGTCGTGTACATAGCATGGCATACATGAGGCTCCCTATTGCAGAAGCATAAGGGATCTTGCTCATGCGTTCTATTTCCTCAGGTGTGCTAGGGCACATCTTCTTGGAAAGATGAATACCATGTCTGAAGGGTATTAATCCCCTCTTAGAGTTTTCCATACTAAACCTCTTTAGTACTTTCCTCTATGTACATCTTCTGTGAAAGTCCTAGCATCCTATTCGGTCTATCCCTATAGACCTTAATTCCTAGAATAAAGGATGCTTCACCTAGGTCTTTCATGGAGAATTCCTTGGACAACCACATTTTGACTGATGTCAACATGGGAATATCATTCCCAATAAGGAGGATGTCATCCACGTACAATACGAGGAAGACAACAGCGCTCCCACTGACCCTTTTTGAAAACACATGGTTCCTCTTCATTTTTGATGAAACCAAACTTTTTGATCACATCATTGAAATGAGTGTTCCAGCTCCGAGATGCTTGCTTAAGTCCATATATGGACCTTTGCAGCTTGCAAACCTTGTGATCAGTATCACTGGATGTGAAACCTAGCGGCTGTTCCATATAGATATCTTCCTCAAGATATCCATTTAAGAATGCCGTTTTCACGTCCATTTGCCATATTTCATAATCGAAATAGGCTGCAACGGCAAGCAATGTGCGGATGGATTTTAGCATAGCCACTGGGAAAAGGTATCCTGATAGTCAATGCCTTCGCGTTGACTATAACCTTTTGCCACTAGTCTAGCCTTGAATGTCTCCACATTCCCATCTGCACCAATCTTTCTCTTGAAGATCCATTTACACCCAATAGGTACTATACCTTCTGGTGGATCTACCAAGGTCCAGACTTGGTTTGAGTGCATCGAGTCAATTTCTGACTGCATTGCCTCTAGCCATTTCTCGGAGTCGATATCTGATATCGCCTCGTTGTAGGTTTTGGGATCATCACCATGAGCACCATTACCTATGAGGAACATTTTCTCTACTTCCTCTGAAATAATACCTAAGTATCTTTCAGGGGGACGGGAAAACTCTTTCCGATCTACGAGGTGGAGGAGGTAGTGTTCTTATTGGCTCAACCTGATTTGGTTCCAATTGGTCCTTAGCTCGTTTGTACTTGTGAGACTTTCTCATCAAGCTTAATCTGCTTTCCAATGCCGCTATCTTGAATAAACTATTTTTCAAGAAAGATGGCATGTCGACTCACAATCACATTGTGGTCTTCTGGAATGTAGAAATAGTATCCTAATGACTCTTTAGGATATCCTATGAATCGAGCTCTAAAGGACCTAAACTCTAACTTGTCCGCTTGTTGTCTTTTGACATGAGCCGGACAACCCCAAATTCTGAGATGACTCAGACTTGGTTTCTTACCGTGCCATATCTCATACGGTGTGGTAGGAACGGTTTTAGAGGGAACCCTATTCAGTAGATAAATTGAAGTTAACAATGAGTGTCCCCAAAGAAAATCAGGGAAGGTCTGTGAAGCTCATCATGGATCGAACCATATCCAATAGAGTCCGATTTCTCCATTCTGAAACCCCATTGAGTTGAGGTGTTCCTGGTGGAGTCCATTGAGAGACTATGCCATTTTTCTTGAGATAGTCTAGGAATTTCTCGGCTAAGGTATTCACCTCCTCGATCTGATCGAAGAACCTTAATGGTTTTTCAGTTTATTTTTCTACTTCATGTCTGAATTCTTTGAACTTTTCAAAAGCTTCAGACTTGTGTCTCATAAGATACACATACCCATACCTAGACAGATCATCGGTAAAGGTAATGAAGTAGACAAAATTGCCTCTAGCCGGCACATCAAATGGGCCGCACACATCAGTATGTACTAGGGCAAGGAGATCTGTGGCCCTCTCCCCATGTCCAACAAAAGGGAGTTTAGTCATTTTGCCTTGAAGACAAGATTCACAAGTTGGATATGACTCGGAAGTCAATGGACTCAATAGCCCATTTTTCTCCAATTTGTTGATCCTATCTTCTGCTATATGACCTAATCTCAGGTGCCATAGATATCTATCGTTTGGACTATCCCTAGGTCGTTTGGCATTCACGTTTTGCTCGATAGTTAGAATAGGTACATCAATATGTAGCTGATAAAGACCATTAATAAGGAAACCATTTGCAATTTTATTTCTTTCATAAAGAATGTTACAATGGTCCTTAAAGAAGGTAATCACATAGCCTTCTTGTGCTAAGCATGAAACAGAAATCAAATTCCTGCTAGCTGCAGGCACATAATAACAGTCTTTCAAAACTAAGTCTAAACCAGATGGTAATCGAAGAGGGTATGTTCCCACGGCTACTGCAGCAACTCTTGCTCCATTACCGATGCGTAGGATCATGTCTCCATCCCTCAGCCTCCTGCTATCCTCAAGACCCTGCATGGAAGTGCACAGATGAGCACTAGAACCAGAGTCAAGCACCCAACTGGATGCAGAAGAAATCGTAAGGTTAGACTCAATAACGAGCATACCTCCAGAAGGACCTTCCTTCTTGTTCTTCAGGGTGGCCAGGTAAGTAGGGCAGTTTCCGCTTCCAATGGCCGTCGCTGTTGCAATGGAAACACTTTCCTTTGACATCGGCCTTTTCTTCGGCTCTGCCTTCTTCTTCTTTGATCCTTCCACCTTTTGCTTTTTCACAGACTTCTTTTTCTTTCCATAAGACTTTCTTTTGGAAGAAGTCCATTCCATAGCAAGAACTGAGCCTTTAGAACCTTTCATAGAAAGCTCAGCGGTGTAACCAGCATATTCATTAATTCGGCCAAGGAAATTTTGAAGTTTATGCATGTGGTAATTCATGATGAATTGCCCATATGCATCAGTCAAGGATTGCAGAATAATATCATTCTGCAGATCCAAGTCTAACTTCACACCGAGCTTCTCAAGCTCTTCCATGTCCTTGATCATTCATCAGACAGTGATCTTGGACTGACTGCCCATCACGCATCTTAGCCTTAAAAAGTCATTTCGTGACTTGATATTTGGCTGCGCGACTCTGTTCACCAAACATCTCCTGCAGGTGAGCCAACATTTGGCGAGCAGTCCCGATATCTTCATGTTGGTGCTGGAGCTCATCAGACATCGAGCCCAACATGTAATATCTGGCCTTATTATCTTCGTCTATCCATTTTTTCAGAGACGCTCTCTGTTCAGTGGATGGACGGGCTGGTAAGGTGGGAGGGTCCTGGTCCAATACATGGGTTAACTTCTCGGAACCCAAAATAATTTTGTAGTTCCTGAGCCAATCTTTATAATTGGGTCCGGTCAGTCTATGTGTGTCCAGGATACGTGCCTAATGGGTTGGACGCAGACATTTTTCTATAGAGAGTCAAAGATTCTAGTTAGATACTGTAATTATGACTTGACCAATTTATTTAGAAATTTTATTTTTAAACAAATTAGCTCCCACTATTTTCTCGGATCCCTACACTCCCTCTGTAGAGATGCGAAAATCTCCATGATTAATGATTTCTAGTGGGTGGTGCGGTCTCACCAACTGACTCATCACCTCACCTAACAGTTATTGGTGATGGGTTAGCCAATGAGTGAACAACTCTTGTTCAATGATTCTCTAATCATGGTGCACCCAAACTTGGTCTCTAATTCATGAATCTCACCGTATCCAAAATATTGATCCACTCCTTAGTTAAGTCAGACCCACCATTTGCATAGACTGGATTCCTAATTGAGTCTCTCACCGTATCCAAAATATTGAGCCCAACTCATCCTCCAGCCCATAGCATCCAATGCCTAATAGACATGGTTGCATCTTCTCGGTGCAACTGAGCCACTGTATCCAGCCGAGAACAATCAACCCCGGGAAGGGCCCGCACATCTACAATGGTGGAAGACCTCAGACTTAATCTTTTCTTAGGGAGAATTGATTCAGGTCTCATTAAACTAGACTTGTCATAGTCATAACAATTATGACTAACCTAGTGGCATGGGTTAGCTCGGATTATTGACCACCTCAAGATCAGAACTGTGTCAACAGATATGGCCAGGTAAGTGAGACCGGTGGAAGGGAATATGCCATTAACTCGTACAAGAATGCATTCAGGTCGAGTAGCTTCCAATTAAAAATCAGTCGGTCGTATGTGCCAAACTTACCTTAGACACCAAATTATTGAGTCAGAACCAATTGGGTTAGCCTACAATCCAGACTCTAACCTCTGAGCCTAATTAGGTCTTGCTTGATCGTGACTCGATCTTGACCCAGACTTAATCCTATTAGGCTGGTCAATTTAAGCATTGTTGATCCCATCTAACCAACTCTTGATTCGGTTTGATCAACCGCTTAGACCTAATTGAGCTACCCAAGCCCGAACCCAGTATTATGAATATGTCTTAGATCTGAAATTCTCAATTTTAGACCTAATTAATATTCCATAATCTTAATTCTTAATTAAGTAGGGTTCATAAACAAAATACGCACAATAAATCCTAGGGTTTCAGGATCTAGGGTTTTGCAGAAAGTAAGTTTTGGATTTCTGATTAAGGACGAACACGCAGCACCCCTACACATCATAAGAACACCCCATCGGAATGGGAAGAGAGGGCCTTTAAATCCTTCTTCATTCTTATGACCGGACGGCCAAGAGGAACGCCTTAATCAGGAACATGCAATACTACAAAATAGTTTTAGATCTATATCATATATCTCATATACAAATTAGATCTAATCATGGCATATTTTGCATACATCTCATGTATCGAATCATGCATATTTTTAGATCTAAATTATCTCATAATAATCTAAAAAATTAGATTTAAATTGATCTTAATCAAAATAAATTCTAATCTAGACAACTATGTAGAACTATTCTACAACTAGTCTAGACATGCATCAATCATATCTCATATGATGTTTAAAATTAAATAATTTTTTTACTATTTTTTAGATGAAAATAATAAATAAATAGATCTAAAATATGATTTAATCAAATTAAATTAAAAAACATGCAAGACTATTCTATAGAACTATTCTATTTTAGAACTAGTCATGCATATTTTCTAATCTTAGATCCAAATCATTTAATTTTAATTTTTTCTGATTTTAGATCTGATCACATCTCATGTGACATCTAAAATCACTTATTTTTTAATTAAAATAAATTTAAAATTAGATCTAAATACTTTTAGAACCTTGGCTCTGATACCAGTTGAAGGAAAATCCTGATTTTTCGGATCCAGGTTCGTTCAGATCTGATCAGATCAAGAGATATATTTTTAAAAATTTTTTCTTTGATCTAAATCAGATCTGAGATATTTTAGATCTAATTCTTATTATTTTAATAATTAAAATAAAATATAGATAAATTAAATCATTTAATTTAATTTACCTTGATGTGGGTAATCCTATTACCCTGTTGATGATCCTGTAAGCAGCGGAAGGTTCTGGATCTAGCCACGCAAGTGCCTGGCCTCTACCGGATATCCACTCAGGCTGGATCTGGAGATCCTCTTCTTCTCTATCACATCTCCAAAAATTCAGATCTGGATCTGATCTGGAGGATCTTCAAAACTCCTTTTGAAGATCAGCAGTTCGTCCTTTGCAGCAGCGCAGCCTTCTAGCTTTCTGATCGCCTTTCTCTGATCTGGATTGCACCAACCTAAGATCCAAAACTCCTTTTGGACGTGGAGAGGAGAGGGAGAAGATGGACTTGGCATGGAGGAGGAGGGAGAGAGGCAGCCTTGGGGTGGGAATTGTGAATTCAATTACTCTTTGAGTTGGGCGCAGGGTCTTATTTATAGACTATGCTGTGATCCAACTCCTCTTCTTCCCAACCAATCACAACCCTTTGTGAAATCAGATCTAAATCTGATTGGTGGGAATAGAGTCCCCTTGGATTCCTCCTTAGAGGGTGCCTAAGACCAGTCAAAGTTGGTTCTTAGGAGAACTCTAATTGGAATCCAAAAAGGAGATGGAGTCCTTGTCCAACAAGGGACTCCTAGGCGCCTCCAACTTGGGCACACGCCACCTAGGGTGGCGTGCGCCCTCCTTCCTTGCCAGGTTCTGGTAGGGGGACAGGCCCCCACCAGCTCTCCAATAGGTGCGTGACATGTGGACAGAAGTCAAAGTGTCTGACGTCAAGTTTCTGGTAGTCAAAAGCTCTCTAATGTCATGAATGTGGACAGAAGTCAAAGTATCAATAGTCAATATTTGACCAGTCAAAGGTCAGACTTTTGACCAAAGTCAAAGAACAAGAAATGGCAGGTGACCAAAAATGGCAGGTAATGTCTTACAAAATAAGACAACCCTTTTCTGACTTGGACAACAGGCTCCAGTCAGACCAATATGAAGGCCTCTGATTGAGCACAAACTCCTTTGGCTCAGTCAGGACAACTTATTTATGATAGTAAAAGAAGAACGTTAGGTTCAATCGAGTGCTAGCACGATTTTCTTGAACCTAATTGAATCTCATTCAGATCAATTGAACTAGATCAGTTCAATTGATGATCACCAGATTCAAACCCTTGTTTGTGTGACCCAGTTAGGTTCAGTTCTGTATGGTAATGGGATATGTCATGATCTCTATCATCGACATCATCGAAACTCCTTTCGATGGATCAGAACTCTTCTGATTCGAACAGCTAGAATGATCGATCATCTAAATCATTCTAATTGCTCCCAAAATCCACCAGTGACACCTAGCAGTATATGGTGGCAACCCATCAGAGCTGAATGCGAACCTCTTGGTGCAGCTACCTGTGTGATTAAGTTCTTCTATCTTGAGCCCCGATCAGATTAGGGTTAAGGTGAACTCGTCAAACCCTAGTTTCTGTCATATGATGTAATCATTCGATTCAAGTCCGATGTGAAAATCTAAATAGAAACTCTTTCTATTATTTCACTCTACCATGGCCATGGGCTTCTGGACTTGATTCTCATGATCATCATAGGGCTGCTCCTCTACCACCGAGGTAGATAGATTCCATCTTGATGCAATCCAGTTCCTACAATGAACATGCTATAGCCAACATACACCTCAGGATTTCCATATGGCTAGGAGATCGAGTAATGGTGTAGTCAAACTATAACACCCTCAAGGTGAACTGCCGATGCACCTCAGGTCAAAGAACCAGACACACCACTGCAGCATCGAGTCAGTCATTGACGAGAAGGTAGACTTCCTAATGACTACTCGAGGTGGTCACGCTCAGTGCCCTCATTCTCTAACGAGTACCTGTACTCTCTCTCTGGTGTCTCCACACCGTAGACTCAAGACTCATCTACTAAAGAGAAGCGATTGTACACCAACCTTTCGGATCAATCACCATCCTCGTGATGATCCTATGGTCGGGAGCATTTTATGAGTTAATAATGATTATTCATGTCTTAAATTTTCAACTCTTGAAAATATGAATTATCATTACCATTAACTCAAAGGATGTATCACAGACACTAAATACACATATGTGATAGAAAATAATCCATTTTATTGATTATAGTCAAAATTATAATTTTGCCGCTTAGGAGAGGGTAGTGAGCGAGAGTGTTAGCTAATTCTGAAACATTCTAGGGCACGATTATAGCGTAACATTCTCCACTTATCCTATAAGCCATTGGCGATAAGTCTAAGTCCCATCTTCAAAGGTGGTCTTCGATTTTTTGGTTGTTGTCCAACGGCTTTTGTAAGTGGTCTGCCGTATTGTCTGCGATTGGACTCTCTGATCTCGACGTAACCTTCCGAGGTAGATCGCCGGATTGAGTTATCGCCTCAAGTACTTAGATTCTGGGTGACCTCGCTTCTTAGCAAGCGCTATTGGTGCCCATTGTTGTCGTAGTAACAGAGAAATGGGCTATCTGATGGCATTATCTCTGATTTCTGTAGCAAACGTTCTATTACCAGAATGCTTCATTCACGCCCTGATGCAGCGATATTTCTACTTCCATGGTGAGATCTGCCTATCCATGGGTTTGCTGAACTCTTTCTAACTAGCAAAGCACCAACATTGCAGCAGAAAAAACTCTAGATATCGACTTTCGACATCTACATCTACATTAAAAATCTGAGTCTGTGTATTCCGCTGGACTTAGAGTTGCTCCATTATCAAAGACCAACAGCACTATCCTTAAGCTCTGTCTTAAGTACTTAAATACATTTCACAGAAGTTCCAGTGTTCTTCACGCTGAATGTTGACTGAATACTGCTTAGTGACACTCACAACATGGCTAGTATCAGGTCGTGTACTATAGTATTGGCATACATGAGGCTAGCCTTATTGTAGATACATAAGGGATCTTGCTCATGGCATTCTATTTTCTCTTAGGTGTGCTCAGGCCCACATTCTTTTAAATAAGATGAAACCAAATGTCTAAAGGATATTAAATCCCTTCTTAAAGTTTTCCATTTACTAAACCTCTTTTAGTACTCCTCATTGTGTACATCTTCTCTGGTAAAGTCCTAGCATCCTATTTGGTCTATCCCTATAGACCTTCAATTCCTAGAATAAAGATGCTACCTAGGTCTTGTCATAGAGAATTCCTTGGATAACCATATGTTTACCTGTGGTCAACATGGAGATGAGGATGTCATCCATGTACAATCGGAAGAGACAACAGCGCTCCCACTAAGCCTTTTTGAAAAGACACACGGTTTTCTTCATTTTTGTGAAACCAAACATTTTGGATCACATCCATTAAAAAGAAGACGGGAGTGTTTCAGTCCGAGATGCTTTGCTGAAGTCCATATAATCACTGATGTGAAACCGTAGCAGCTATTCCATATAGATATCTTCCTCAATGAATCTATTATAGACGCGTTTTCAATTCATTATACATATTTCATAAGTCGAGAATAGGAACTGGCAGATGGCAAGCAATGTGCGGATGGATTTTAGCATAGCCACTGGAAAAATGGTATCCTATAGTCATTCCTTCGCATTGACTATAACCTTTTTGCACTAGTGCTAGCCTTGAATGGTTCGTCAGCAATTTCCATTTGCACCAATCTTTCTCTTAAAGAGTCCGATTTACATTCAATATGGTACTATATCCTTTTGTAGTCTACCAAGGTCCAGACTTGCGTTGAGTGCATTCGAGTCATTTTTGACTGCATTGCCTCAAGCTATTTTCTCGGAGTCGATAATCTGATATCACTGTTTGTAGGTTTTGTGGATCATCCCATGAGCACCATTACCTATGAGGAAAATTTTCTCTACTTCCTCTGAAATAATACTAGTATCTCACCGGTGAGGAGGACATCGAAGACGTACTTTCGACGTTGAGTGGAAAGAGTAGTTATGGGCTCCGAGACTAATATTGTTTGAGAGTCCTTAGCTCGTTGTACTTATAGACTTCTCATCAAAGCTTAATCTGCTTCCAATTGCCACTATCTTGAATAAACTATTTTTCAAGAAAAGATGTGTATGTGACTCACAATCACATTGTGTCTTCTAGAATAGAATTAATATCCTAATGACTCATTAGGATAATCCGTATAAATCGAGCTCTGAATGACCTAAACTACTAAACTTGTCCACTATTATTTTTGATATAACCTGACAACCCCCAAATTTTAAGAGACTTCAGACTTGATTTCTTATCGTGTAATCATCTCAATACGGTGTGGAGGAAGCGGTTTTAGAGAAATTCTATCTAGTAAATAAATTGAAGGTTAACAATGAGTGTTCCAAAAAAAGATCAAGAAGTCTGTGAACTTATGCATGGTCAGAATGTATTTTTTACTATTTAAAATTTTGACCTAAATAGAGTCATTTCTTCATTCTGAAATCCCATTGAGTTGAGCATGTTCCTAGTGAGTCCATTAAGAGACTATTGCCATTTCTGGATAGTCTAGAAAATTCTCAGCTAAGTATTCAACACTCTCGATCGCTGATCGAAGAACCTTTAATGAGTTTTCAGTTTATATTTTTCCACTTCATGTCTGAATTCTTTAACTTTTCAAAAGCTTCAGACTGTGTTCATAAATACAACATACCCATACCAATAGACAGGTCATTCGATAAGAAATGAAGTGACAAAATTGCCTCTAGTCGCATATCAAATGGGCCACATACTCAGTAATGACTAGGCAGAAGAGTCTGTGGCCCTTTCCCCATGTCACTACAAAAAAGAGTTTAGTCATTTTGCCTGTGAAGATAATGATTCACAGAGTTAGGATATGATTCGAAAGTCAATGACTGCACCCAATAAAGAAACCCATTTTTCTAAATTTGTTGATCCTATCTTCTGCTATATGACCTAATCTCAGGGTGCCATAGTCCTATCGTTGGACTATCCTTAGGTCATTTGGCATTCTCGTTTTGCTCGATAGTTAGAATAGATATAATCAATACTGATAGCTGATAAAGATCCGTTAAATAAGGGAAACCATTTGCAATTTTATGTTCTTTCATAAAGAATTATAGATGATCCTTAAAGAATGTAATCACAATAGCCTCTGAGTGCGAAGCATTGAAACAAAATCAAAATTCCTGTAGGCTACAAGGCAACATAATAACAGTCTTCAAAAATTAAGTCTAAAACCAGAGTGTAATCGCGAAGAGGGTATGTTCCCACCGTCATCACTGCAGCAACTCTTGCTCCATTACCTCGGGACACGTAGGATCATAGTCTTCATGCCCTCAGCTTCTTGCTATCCTAAAGAATCCTGCATGAAAGTGGCACAGGATGAGCACTAGAGACCAGAGTTCAACACCAACTGGAATGTAGAAGAAACTGTAAGGTTTAGACTTAATAACGAGCATTACCATAGAAGGACTTCCTTCTCGTTCTTCAGGTGGCATACTAGATAAGTAGAGCGCAATTCCTGCTATCCATGGCCGTACGCTGTTGCAATAGAAATTCTTTTCCTTGAAGCAGCCTTGTTTCTTTGCTCTGCTTTCTCTTTTTTCCTCCTTCACCTTTGCTTTTTTGCAGACTTTTTTTTCTTTCAGAAGACTTTTTGGACTTGATGGAGTTGAGCTTAGGTTGGTGTCGGTTTGGGCGAGTGAATCGGGTTAGTCGGTAGGTTCAGGGCGCGTTGTTTTGGTTATTGTTCAAGTGGGCGTTGGAGTGGGGGACTTTGGAAGAATCCAATACATGACCTTAGAATCTTTTCATAGAAAGCTCAGCATGATCAGCATGTTCATTAATTGGCCAAGAAATTAAAGTTATGCGATGTGGTGAATTCATTGATAGATTGCCCATATTGCATCAGTCAAGGATTGCAGAATAACGATCATTCTACAGATCCAAGTCTAACTTCACACCGAGCTCTCAACTCTTCAAGTCCTTGACATCATCAGACAATGATCTTGGACTGACTGCCCATCATGCATCTAAATTAAAAAGCCTTAAAAAAATCATTCGTGACTTGATACTGGCTGCGCGACTCTGTTCACTCAAATATCTCTTATAGTGACCAACATTTGGCAAGTAGTCTCTGATATCTTCATGTTGGTTTGGAGCTCATTCAGACATCGAGCCCAACAGTGTTTAATTTCTGGCTTATTATCTTCGTCATCCATTTCTTTCAGAGCATCTCTCTGTTCAACGGGATGAAAGGGCTGGTAAGATGGGAGATCTTGATCCAATACATGGTTAACTTCTTAGAATCCAAAAAATAATTTTGTAGTTCCTGAGCCAATCTTTATAATTGGGTCCGGTCAGTCTATGTGTGTCCAGGATACGTGCTAATGGGTTGGACGCAGACATTTTTCTATAGAGAGTCAAAGATTCTAGTTAGATACTGTAATTATGACTTGACCAATTTATTTAAAAATTTTATTTTTAAATAAATTAGCTCCCACTATTTTCTTGGATCCCTACACTCCCTCTGTAGAGATGCAAAAATCTCCATGATTAATGATTTCTAGTGGGTGGTGCGGTCTCACCAACTGACTCATCACCTCACCTAACAGTTATTGGTGATGGGTTAGCCAATGAGTGAACAACTCTTGTTCAATGATTCTCTAATCATGGTGCACCCAAACTTGGTCTCTAATTCATGAATCTCACCGTATCCAAAATATTGATCCACTCCTTAGTTAAGTCAGACCCACCATTTGCACAGACTGGATTTCCTAATTGAGTCTCTCACCGTATCCAAAATATTGAGCCCAACTCATCCTCCAGCCCATAGCATCCAATGCCTAATAGACATGGTTGCATCTTCTCGGTGCAACTGAGCCACTGTATCCAGCCGAGAACAATCAACCCCGGGAAGGGCCCGCACATCTACAATGGTGGAAGACCTCAGACTTAATCTTTTCTTAGGAAGAATTGATTCAGGTCTCATTAAACTAGACTTGTCATAGTCATAACAATTATGACTAACCTAGTGGCATGGGTTAGCTCGGATTATTGACCACCTCAAATCAGAACTGAGTCAACAGATATGGCCAGGTAAGTGAGATCGGTGGAAGGGATATGCCATTAACTCGTACAAGAACGCATTCAGGTCGAGTAGCTTCCAATTAAAAATCAGTCGGTCGTATGTGCCAAACTTACCTTAGACACCAAATTATTGAGCCAGAACCAATTGGGTTAGCCTACAATCCAGACTCTAACCTCTGAGCCTAATTAGGTCTTGCTTGATCGTGACTCGATCTTGACCCAGACTTAATCCTATTAGGCTGGTCAATTTAAGCATTGTTGATCCCATCTAACCAACTCTTGATTCGGTTTGATCAACCGCTTAGACCTAATTGAGCTACCCAAGCCCGAACCCAGTATTATGAATATGTCTTAGATCTGAAATTCTCAATTTTAGACCTAATTAATATTTCATAATCTTAATTCTTAATTAAGTAGGGTTCATAAATAAAATACGCACAATAAATCCTAGGGTTTCAGGATCTAGGGTTTTGCAGAAAGTAAGTTTTGGATTTTCTGATTAAGGACGAACGCGCAGCACCCCTACACATCATAAGAACACCCCATCGGATGGGAAGGAGAGGGCCTTTAAATCCTTCTTCATTCTTATGATCGGACGGCTAAGAGGAATGCCTTAATCAGGAACATGTAATACTACAAAATAGTTTTAGATCTATATCATATATCTCATATACAAATTAGATCTAATCATGGCATATTTTGCATACATCTCATGTATCGAATCATGCATATTTTCAGATCTAAATTATCTCATAATAATCTAAAAAATTAGATTTAAATTGATCTTATCAAAATAAACTCTAATCTAGACAACTATGTAGAACTATTCTACAACTAGTCTAGACATGCATCAATCATATCTCATATGATGCTATTTTTTAAATTATTATAATAATTATAATATCAAAAAATAATAAATAAATAGATCTAAAATATGATTTAATCAAATTAAATTATAAACATGCAAGACTATTCTATAGAACTATTCTATTTTAGAACTAGTCATGCATATTTTCTAATCTTAGATCCAAATCATTTAATTTTAATTTTTTCTAATTTTAGATCTGATCACATCTCATGTGACATCTAAAATCACTTATTTTTTAATTAAAATAAATTTAAAATTAGATCTAAATACTTTAGAACCTTGGCTCTGATACCAGTTGAAGGAAAATCCTGATTTTTTGGATCAGGTTCGTTCAGATCTGATCGGATCAAGAGATATATTTTAAAAATTTTTTCTTTGATCTAAATCAGATCTGAGATATTTTAAGATCTAATTTTATTATTTTAATAATTAAAATAAAATATAGATAAATTAAATCAAATTTAATTTACCTTGATGTAGGGTAATCCTATTACCCGTTGATGATCCTGTAAGCAGCGGAAGGTTCTGGATCTAGCCACGCAAGTGCCTGGCCTCTACCGATATCCACTCAGAGCTGGATCTGGAGATCCTCTTCTTCTCTATCACATCTCCAAAAATTAGATCTGAATCTGATTTGGAGGATCTTCAAAATAGCTTTCGAAGATCAGCAGTTGTCCTTTGCAGCAGCGCAGCCTTCTAGCTTTCTGTCATCTTTCTCTCACCTAGATTGCACCAACTAGATCCCAAACTACTTTGGGCGTGGAGAGGAGAGGGAGATGATGGACTTGGCATGGAGGAGGAAGAGAGAGGCAGCCTTGGGGTGTTGTGAATTGCATTACCTTTCGGATTGGGTGTAGGGTCTTATTTATAGACAATGCGTGATCCAACTCCTCTTCATCCCAACCAATCATAACCCTTTGTGAAATCAGATATAAATCTAATTGGTGGGAATAGAGTCTCTTGGATTCATCCTTAGATGGCGCCTAAGACCAGTCAAAGTTGGTTCTTAGGAGGAGTCTAATCAGAATCCAATAAGGAGATGGAGTTCCTGTCCAACAGGGACTCTTGGGCGCCTCAAACTTCGGCGCACGCCACCTTTGGCATGCGCCCTCCTTCTTGCTAGTTTCTGGTAGGGAGACAAGCCCCCATCAGCTCTCCAATAGGTGCGTGACATGTGGACAGAAGTCAAAGTGTCTGACGTCCACCCTCCTCCTTGCCAGTTTCTGGTAGGGGGACAAGCCCCTACTAGCTCTCTAATAGATGCATGATATGTGGACAGAAGTCAAAGTATCAATAGTCAATATTTGACCAGTCAAAGGTCAATTTTTGACCAAAGTCAAAGGACGAAAAATGGTAGGCGACCAAAAATGGCAAGTGTTGTCTTACAAAATAAGACAACCCTTTTCTGATCTGAACAGGCTTCAGTCAGACCAATTGAAGTCCTTTGGTTGAGCACAAACTTCTTTGGCTCAGTCAGAATAACTATTTATGATAGTAAAAGAAGAACGTTAGGTTCAACCAAGTGCTAGTACGATTTTCTTGAACTTAATTAAATCTCATTCAAATCAATTGAACTAGATCAGTTCAATTGATGATCACCAGATTCAAACCCTTATTTGTGTGACCTAGTTAGGTTCAGTTCTGTATAGTAATGAGATATATCATGATCTCCATCATCGACATCATTGAAACTCCTTTTGATAAATCAGAACTCTTCTGATTCGAACAGCTAGAATGATTGATCATCTAAATCATTCTAATTGCTCTCAAAATCCACCAGTGATACCTAGCAAGTATATGGTGGCAATCCATCAGAGCTGAATGCAAATCTCTTGGTGCAGCTACCTATGTGATTAAGTTCTTTCTATCTTGAGCTTCGATCAGATTAGGGTTTAGGTGAACTCGTCAAATCCTAGTTTCTGTCATATGATGTAATCATTCGATTCAAGTCCGATGTGAAAATCTAAATAGAAATTCTTTCTATTATTTCACTCTACCATGGCCATGGGCTTCTGGACTTGATTCTCATGATCATCATAGGGCTGCTCCTCTACCACCGAGGTAGATAGATTCCATCTTGATGCAATCCAGTTCCTATAATGAACATGCTATAGCCAACATACACCTTAGGATTTCGAATGGCTAGGAGATCGAGTTATGGTGTAGTCAAACTATAACATCCTCAAGGTGAACTATCGATGCACCTCAGATCAAAGAATCAGACACACCACTGCAGCATCGAGTCAGTCATTGACGAGAAGGTAGACTTTCTAATGACTACTCGAGATGGTCATGCTTAGTGCCTTCATTCTCTAACGAGTATTTGTACTTTCGCTCTGGTGTCTCTACACTGTAAATTTAAGACTCATCTACTAAAGAGAAGCGATTGTACACCAACCTTTCGAATTAATCACCATCCTCATGATGATTCTATGGTTGGAAGCATTTTATGAGTTAATAATGATGATTCATGTCTTAAATTTTCAACTCTTGAAAATATGAATTATCATTACCATTAATTCAAAGGATGTATCACAGACACTAAATACACATATGTGATAGAAAATAATCCATTTTATTGATTATAGTCAAAATTATAATTTTGCCCCTAGAAGTGTATTACAAGTGTCAGCCAATTCTGACTTCTAGGGCACATATATCTAACAGTTGGGATCAATTCATTATTATCATTTTGAATTATAATAACTCTTGACTTTTTAGGTACCACTTATACTAGGCTTACCCATGAACTATTTGAGATTGGATATATTATTCCATTATCAAGGAGTTTTATTATTTCTTTCTTTACAACCTCTTTCATGGCTGGGTTTAATCTCCTTTAGGGATCTCTTTTTAGCTTAGCATCCTCTAATAGATGAATTCTATGTTGAACAATTGAGGGACTAATCTTCTTTAAATCAACCATGGTCCATCCTAATGCTTCTTTATTTTTCTTCAGGACTATCAATAATTCTCTCTCCTGTATAGGATCTAGGTCTGCTGAAATAATTACCGACAAGATTTCTTATGGACCTAGGTATGCATATTTTAGGTGTTTAAGGAGTATTTTTAATTCTATCTTGGATGTTTTCTCCACTAATGGTCTAGACAATGGTTCAACTAGAAGCTCCTATCTAAGTTCTATATTGACTGTGGCTAAATTATTGACCTCTTCAAATTCTTCATAGTTCTAATTCGCCAATAGTTTCATGTTAGATTTTTCATCACTTAGGTCAATGGATTCATAAATATTGTCTTGTATCAAGTTGAGGTCACTTACTTGATTTGTTTTAGACATGTTGAAAATATTTAGATCTGTGGTCATATTACCAAAAGACAGTTTCATTAGACCATTTCGACAGTTGATTTAGGCATTGCCTGTGGCTATAAATGGTCTATCTAGTATAATTGGAATATAGCCATTTGAATTTATTACAGGTTTAGTTTTTAAAATCATAAAGTCCACTGGGTAGATGAAATCACCAACCTTAATTAATACATCTTCTACTATTCTCCTTGGTACTTTTAAAGACCGATTTGCTAATTGTAAAGTCATTTTTGTCAGCTTTAATTCTTCCAATTCTAGCTTTTCATAAACTGAATAAGGTAGTATATTGATGCTTGCCCCTAAGTCTAATAGCGCCTTGTTAATGAAGGTTTTTCCTACAATGCAAGAATTAGTAGGAGACCCTAGATCTTTGTATTTCACTAGAACATGGTTTGACATGTATGAACTCACACTAGCTGCTAGGAAGGCTCTCTTAGGTACATTGATAGTTTTTTTTTTGGTACACAAGTTCTTAAGAAATTTAGCATATGATGATACTTGTTGAATCATATCTAATAAAGAAATATTTACTTTCACTTGCTTAAAGACTTCTAGGATTTTATCTAGTTGGGTTGAGTTTCGGTTGGACTTTAATCTATTAGAAAAGGATGCTACAATCTTAGGTATTGATCCAACTAATTCTAGTGTGGGCTCTACTGATGGATCGGTTTCTGTTTCTTTAAGTTCTTCAGACTGGCCCAATTTAGGTATTGGTTCTGATGGTGGATCTTTTATTTCTTCATCTAGTGCTTCAGATGTACCCACTTGGTTATCTATTTATTTTTCAGATCTTAGCATATGAATAGCATTTAATTGGTTAATTTGGGCTCTTTACTGGGGTTTTTGATTGTTTTGGATTCTAGGATTAGCCTCAGGTTGACTTGGCAATTTATCCTTTTCTCTCTCACTAAAAGCTATGGTTAACTAACCTAACTATATTTCTAGATGGGCAATGGCTTGGAAGTTTGAATTTACAGCTTAAAAATTTGAATTTATAAGTTGGTTAATAAGGTCATTCTATGATTTCATCATGACTTCTAATTTTTTTTTTCTAAAGAATTAAGCCTTTGATCAGTTGAATTGTTCAATGGTTGATTGGGTCTTGAATATGATTGATTGACAGTAGGTCTATTTGAATTTGATCCTTAGGGCCAAGAAAAATTAGATTGTTGATTAGAGTTGCCCGAATTAGTGTTTTGCTATCAAGAAAAGCTTGGATAATTTCTCCACCTTGGATTGTAGGTTGATGCATATGTTAGATGTGTGCCCTAGAAGCCAGATTGGTTATCACTTGTAATACACTTCTAAGGGCAATTTTATAATTTTGACTATAAATTAATAAATGGATTATCTTCTATCACAGTGTGTATTTAAAAGTATCTGTGATACATCCTTTAAGTTAATGGTAATAACAATTCATATTTTTAAAAGTTGAAAATTTAAGATATGAATTTTTATAATTAACTCATAAACTACTTCCGATCGTAGGATCATCATGAGGATGATGATCGATCTAGAAGGTTGGTGTATGATCACTTTCTTAGGATAGACGTGTCTTGAGTCTATGGTGTGGAGATATCGGAGCGAGAGTATAGGTACTCGCTAGAGAATAAGGGCACTGAGCATGATCACCTCGAGTAGTCATAAGAAAGTCTACCTTCTCATCGATGACTGACTTGATGCTGCAGTGGTGTGCCTGATTCTTTGATCTAAGGTGCATCGACAGTTCACCTTAAGGGTGTTATAGTTTGACTACACTATAACTCAATCTTCTAACCATTCAGAATCCTAAGGTGTATGTTGGCTATAGTATGTTCATTATAGGAATTGGATTGCACTAATAGAAAATCTATCTATCTCGGTAGATGAGGAATAGCCCTATGATAATCATGAGATTGAGTTCATAAGCCCATGGCCATGGCAAAGTGAAGATGATAGAAAGAGTTTTTATTAAGGTTTCATATTGGACTCGAATCGAATGATTAATTTATATAACAGACATTGGGTTTGACGAGTTCACCTTAACCCTAATCACGTTGGGGCTAAAGATAGAAGAATCCAATCACACGGATAATTTTACCAAGAGGTTTGCTTTCAATTTTGATGGGTTGCCACTATATACTGCTAGGTGTTAATGGTAGATTTTGGGAGCAATTAGGATGATTTTGATGATCAATCATTCTGATTGTATGAATTAGAAAAGTTCTGATCCATCGAAAGATATTTCGATGATGTCGATGATGGAGATCATGACATGTCTCATTACTATACAGAATTGAACCTAACTGGATCACACAAATAAGAATTTGGATTTGAATATCATCAATTGAGCTAAGCCAGTTTGATTGATTTGGATTAGATCCAATCAGGTTCAAGGTAATCGTACTAGCACATGATTGAGCCTGACTTTCTTCTTCTAAAATCTTTCTGATTCATCGCAATCGAGTCAAATTTGATTTGACTCATTCTTGTATTTTGAATGAATTTATTTTTATCTGACTGAAATAAGTCTAGATTAGCTTAATTATAGAAATTAAATCCATTCATAATCAAATTGGACTAGGGTCAAAAGTTGACCTATTTGAGAGAATTGAGGGTCATCTGATCAGATACTTCTAAAAAATTTTTTAGAAATTATTTTGATCTAAATTTTGGATATGTGATATAGCATGAGTTATGCATTGGGTATACCAAATTTTATGATTTTTGAAGGTGTCTAGACTGAGTTATGGTAGAGTTTGATCTGAATCAAACTCTTAAGGGAAGAGTCCTAGGCACAGTGGACTCTTCCTTATCTACTCATGCCAACACATTTTTGAATCATTTTTGGCAAAAGAAATAGATGAGATCTGGTGGTTTTTCATGGAGAATAAGTTGTAGAGTTCTAATGATAAAATAAATGAGTTATTTTGGTCAAAAGAGACTCTAAGTAGGCATTGGACATAAAAGCCTTTCTCACGTCAAAGTGCATTCAATGCAAGAAATAATTTTCTATGCCCAAAGTTTGCCATCCCTGATATCCCATACCCCTTCTGTCCTCTCTCTTCTTCTCTTCTACAAGTCTAAAAAGTTAGGCACAAATTTGTGAAGAAGGTCCAAGGTTTTTGGCATAATATTCAAGATCTATGCGACAGTGTTCGTGTGATGGATAGGCTACCTTCAAAAATAATTTTGAAGATTCTTCAGATTAGATCTAGATCTAATTCTTAAAAAAAAAGTTTATGAAGAGAAGATATTTAGATCCTATCTGAGTGGATACCGGTAGAGGTCAGGCACGTACGTGGCTCCTTCCAGAATCTCAAGAATCAATAGGATCATTATAGGATAATTAGATTATCCAATTAGGTACTTTAAATTAAATTAAATTTAATTTTAATTTTTTAATTTTTAATATTAGATCACCATGATTAGATCTAAGAACTCTTAGATCTGATTGGATTGTTTAAAAATTTTTAGAAAAATCTTCCTCAGATCTGATCAGATCTACACGATCCTATGGTGAAAAACAGTATTTTTCCTTCAGCATATGGATCATTGGTAGGTCTTTGATAGAATGCATTCACCTGTGCATAATCATTATCAGTCTGATTCATCAAAAAGAGACATTTCTCTATGACATGATCTGGTGTATTGCAGTCATTGCACATGGGTGTAGATACTTGGTTTACATTGGCTGGTCTCTGCAATTCTAAAGCCTCTACTTCGTTGTAAAGTTGCTATTTTGGCTTCTGCAGATAGGGTTTTTGGGACTTGGTGTATACTACATCTTTTTGACATAGGTTTCCTGGTTGCTTCCCACTGTAGACTTTTTCTGCTAGGTCCTCTAAAAATTGCCAGGCCTCGTTAGCTGACTTATACATGAATTGGCCATGGCACATCGACTCTAGCATAGTTCTAGAATTTGGTTCTAAACCTTCATAAAAAAATGGCACAACCTCCAAATTTCTATCCAATGATGTGAGCATTAGCTTAAGAGATTTTTAAAATGGTCTAGACATTTTCAGAATGATTCATCCTGTAATTGATAAAATTGATTAATTTCATTTCTTAACTTGGCTGTTTTGTGATGAGGAAAGAATTTTCTTAAAAACACTTTTACAAACCCATCCCATGTTGTGATCAAGTGGTTAGGCAGACTATACAATCATTTTTTAGTATTTTTCTTAAGGGCAAAATTAATCAGTCTGAGTTTAATAGCATCATCAGAGAGTTGATGTATCATCATGGTATCACATACTTCCTCAAATTCTCCAATAAAAATATATGCAGCTTCAACTTTGATGAATTTGGGGAGCATATTAATGACTTGAGCTCAAAGGTGGTAGCAGTAGTCTGGGATAGTCGAATATAGGATGGTTAGGCTAAGTCCACTGGGTAGCAAAGATCCGTTAGGATTTGAGATTCTTAATCTATCTCACTCATTATGGACTCAAAAATTTTTTGGATTAGGATAGGATTTGGATCTATTCTTACTAATCGACCAAATTTTTTTTTAAAGTTATTATTTTATAATTTAATTTTTAATATATATTTTTAATTTTTTTTATTTTTAGAGAGATGAGAGAAAAGAAAGAAGAAGGTTCTAAAGATGAGTCCCAAGGAGTCCTAAATCTAGAGAGAAGAGTGCTTTAATTAGGTTTAAATTTGGTGTTAATTACAATCAAGTTAAGCAAATATGGACTCTTTATCCTAGGGTTAATCTAGATCTAGATAGTTTCTAACTATTCTAAGATCACCTTTGAGCACTCTAAGCTCAAAATTGGCTAACTGATTTGGCCAGGTATGTGGGAGATTTTCTGTTCATTACTTTTCTTAGACACCAACTGAGTTGATTAGGTCAGATAATGGAATCAATTGAAAACTATAATCTTTGAACCACTTGCCTTAGACATCGAATAATTAATCAATTCGAATCCGATCCAACTCTAGAATTTTCTTGTCATAATGAGTTCGAATATCCTTAAGGGCCAATGTCTAATTGATTTTAAGAATTAGAGTTTGGGTTAATGTAATATGAAGGATGGTGGTTTGTGGGCTAAGAAAGGATGATGAAATTCTCATCTTATCTTATTTAATGGATTTTATCCTTAGAGTATATTATGAATATACAATGCAAATTAAATAAGATATCCAAATATATTAAAAAATTAATTTTATATAATATTTATGATTACTCTTAATTAATTAAATATTATGAGATGTCAGTGATTTTTTAAGGATTTATGGTTTTATCTTTTTATAGATATTTTTTAGTTTTTGATCATATAATTTTGCAAAAGAAAGCAAAGTCAAGTGATTAAATCTTAAAAAGTAGTAAATTAATCTAAACTATAAAGAGCAAAAATCAATTATGAAAGGACAACAATAACTAGATAAAATTAAAGAGCAATAAAAAAATTTATTTTTTTAATTTATTTTTAATTTTTTTATTTTTTTAAATTAATTAATTAATTTTTAATTAATTAAAGCAATCATGCTACAATCTTCGATAATGGTATCAAAAATTTGACTGTTTGTCGTTAAAGTAATAAATAAAAATTTAATTTAATTTTAATTTTTAGAATAGTGGTAAGTCAGGTGTAAATTTTTTCAATAATTGAAGCTTAGTTACGTTCAATTTTAATTAAAAATATTTTTTTAATTTAATTTTAAAATAAAATTTTAAATAAGTAGATTAAAAAGAGCAAATTGAGAGTTTAACAAATTAAAAAGAAAAAATAAAAAATTAAATACTTAATTATTTAAAATATTTGAGAATTAATGAGAATTATTCTGAAATTTTGAATTCATCTTCTGCATGATTGTGATGATTTTTTTTAATGTAAAATTTTATTATTTTTAAGAATTTAGTTATGATTATAATTTATTTTCTTAGAGTATGAATTATATCTCTTGATAATGATCCATCTCTATGAAATCATAAATTATTCAATACTTTAATTCTTAAAAATTAATAACATGACTTTAATAATTATTTTTTAAAATAAATGATTAAATTAAGTATGGACTGTATTTGCTGATCACAATCCATCCTAATGAATATAATTTATTTAGATTTTTAATCAATTAATAGCATGTCAAATAATCAGAATCTCATGCATAAAAACATAAATTTTATTAAAATCTAAGCAAGAGAACATGCTTGCATAAAAAGTAAATACAAAAGATAAAGAAAAAAAATTACAACCCATGTCAAAAGATTTCATCTACTCTCCCAAAATCTAGCTCCTTAGCCGCACATGGTTGACGTTTTGCTCGCTCTCGACATCTTCAAAACTCCTTTGATTGAAGATTGGAAGAAGAAAGAAGGAAGAAAGGAGGAGAAGAGAGAAAAAGAGAGAAAAGAAGCTTTTTTTCTCTGTTTTTGGTATAGAAAACTTGGTCTCAAGCTATGGGAGTAAGAGTATTTAAATAGAGGAAACATAGTCTTTAGAGCTATTTTTGGAGTCAAAATCTAAGTTTGGATCGATTTCTAACATCCTAATTAATTCTGACTGTCAGATCTTAATCAAATGATCCAAAATTAGCTCAAAAATTATCAAGATTAGCTGCTTAAACCCCTGATCAAGCCTCTGGATTAATTCTGGCCATTGGATCTTCGTCTGGATGAATTTTCGCCATTTGATCGTGCCAAATCACCGATGAAATCCTTAATCAAGTTAGAATGAATATCCACCATTGGATGCCGATCGGGAGCAATGAGGACCATCAGATCGTGCAAAATTGTAGCTATAGATTGTCATGAACTGACCACATCGAAGACCGCAGCCAATCAGAAGCTGGTACACCAGATAAAATGATCGAAATGCCTCTGTATGCTGCGATAAAAATGCTGTAGACCTCTTAGCGGTCCAGGTCCTCCATGTGGCGCATGTCGATTGGCCATGCCTACTGAGCTGGGTAGTCCACGCTTGTTCCATGGACCGGTCGGTCGGTCCACCATGCACCAACCTTTTTTTTTTTATTTTAAACTTCTGGACTTCATAACTTTTTCGTTTTAGTTTTGATTTGAGTGAAATTTATTTCGTTAGAACCCATAAATCAAGCTCTTCATATTGATAGTCTTCTTTCTTATAAAATACTAATAAAAATATTAATTTTTTAAATTAAATATTAATTAATATTTAATTTAATGCTCTTATTTAGTAATTTATGATAATTATCACAAGCTCCTCAGATCGGAGCCATTTTTGCTAAGGATCCCTTTGATTGGGATGAATTTATAGTAGACTCTTGATGATCAAGACCGCTTCAAAAGACCCTTTTATCGGGACAAGCTTGCGGCAAGTTTCTTGGATTGGAACTGCTTAACTTAAATAATCCTTTGATCGAATCAACAATGTGAAGTTCTTTAAAAACTAGAGTACATATTAAAAAGATTTATGGATTAAAGTCAATCTCTCAAAAGTCCACTCCAGAATATAATACACAGAGAGCAAGAAAGTTACATTCATTCATTATTCATAAAAGCAAAGTTCTTACAAGGGCAATAACATTACTATTGCTTCTATAAGAAAAGACCAAAAGAAAAGATAAATAAAAATGTTTACAATAAATCTTGCGAATAAGGATCTCGATGCAACAATGTCATCTCCACTTCACTTCAGAAATGGCATTGGTCAGGAACTCATTAAGGACCGAAGTCTGTCCGCATAATGTTTATCTTTCTGTGGCATCAAGCTTTAGTCTTAGATGAAATCATAACCAATGCCAGGTTAGAGAGAGGACGCGAGGCCACCGCAAGCTAGATGTGATGAAGATGATTCCATTGAGGTTGAAGTAGCATCCGCTTGGAGCCCAACTCTGCACGACCATGGAACAAAGAACCCCTTCATCAAATAATGCAAATGCATGATAGATAACTTGAGAAAATGCTTAGGATTGCATCAAAATATCCATCAAAGCATCTTACAAATTAAGAAGGCCTTGAGGATAGTGGATGCAACCCTAACTATCACCCCCAAGGGGTGGCTTCTCCTCTTCCTCCTCCTATAAGGGTAGCATGATCTCAAGCACCCAAGGAACTAAACACTAGATCCTACCCTTATCGGACAATGGTATAGTGACAAAGCTCTCAAGATGGAGAGGACGACCACCCTTGATGGGAGGAGCAAGATGACAAAGATCTCAGGATCGAGAGTAAAAGTGTCCTGTTGATGAAACATTCATCGTCAATATCTCTGAATCGACTAAAACTAGTCAGTGCTTGTCAGTCTTTCTGGATGGATGATAGTCACCGCGAAGAAGGAACAAAGCCTCATTCCCCTCTAAGGGATGGTGCCATTCTATCGACATTGTACAAAATGGTTCTCAACACCGTCGATGGAAGGATTGGGTAGCGGAAGCCTACTATAAATAGAAAAATCTATCATAATGTTAAGCATCAAATCATGCCACGTGGAAGTTCAAAATTGAATGTTTCTACCACCTTGTAGCTGTAAACCAAACTTTGCATAAAAATTATGATTGCGATGCTTTTAGAATCATGCGCATTTAATGCCGTACAGGAAGATGGGTATATCCCATCAAATCATGCATGGTAGCGAAAAGATTAGTTCGTGGGTTCACAAATCAAAATTAAATAATCTAAAGCTTTTCAGGCCGAGGTCATAACTCCTCAAATCGAAGTAAAATAGAAAGATCAAATTGGAAGCAAAAAATCATGAAAAATGAAGAGAATTTTATTTATAAAGCTTTTCTATACAGAGATTCCTAGATACACAAAACCCTCATGGGGTACTTTTCGGATCCTCAGCGGAAGCTTCCAAGACCTCATCTAAAAAAATTAGATCTAATCCTGGATACTTGAAAACCACCTCATCTCGGACGACATGTTTGCCCTCATCATAGGTGTCGAGCGCAAACAGAGCTTTCTCGTCCTTGAGTTCTTTTGATGCTAGAAAATTATCAATAGCCCTTGCAACGGCTTTTGAAATAGCAACTTCAACTTGTGCTTCCATGTCACACATTAACATGATCATTTTCTCTTTGGCCATTTTCAGAGCCTCTACTTTGGATGCCTTGGCACTAGCAGATCGAGCTTTGAGTTCCTCAATTTCAACTTCTAAAGCCTTATTAATACCCAGTAGCCGAGCATTCTCTTCAATAGACCTTATTAGCACTGCCTCAGCATCCAGGACTTTTCTCTCGACAGCATCGGCTCTATTAGAAGCTTCCCCAACCACCCTCGATAATTTGTCTTTGGTTGTTTTGAGCATTAGGGCCTTCAATTCAAATCTTGTTGTTGTAGTCGAAAGGTCAACAGAGTCTTTCATAAATCCGTTTAAATAATGGGCAAGCTACCGAAAAACTACACATAGTTCATAGTCGATATGTCTCAAAGTAAATAAATCAGAATGGGACATAATAGTATATGATTCTGACTTACTCGAATAAAGCAGTTTAAGGCCTTTCATCTTTTTGTCTTCAAGGGCTTGGCCAATAATTTAGATGCATCGGCAAGGTATAGAAAGTCAGAAAAAGCTTTGCATGCTAGATCATAATCATCCAGAGCAGAAGCATGAAACTTCACTCCAGCTGGCGTAGTCCCGAAAGTCCTAGCTATCTCGGTAAATTGTGCTCCATCCATTGCAGCCTCGGCAGCTCCTATTTCCTTAGCCTATTCCTCCTTGGAAAAGAGATTGGATACGTCGAGAGTCGGTAAGCTCAGGATGACCTCGCTCAGCAAAACAGGGGTCCCATGGCTCCTTCTAGAAGTCAGAGGATCCGAATCATGCAGAGCATGCACAACTTGGAAATCCTCAATATTTTGGAGATTGAATTCTTTGATTTCAAAGGTCGGTAGTGCTAGAAGAAGCTCAACCCAGGCATGAATAGACCTACTACTGGTCGTGTCCGCTTTCCTCTTCCGAAGAGTCTTCGAATCCAATGCCTTCGGAGGACTCAGATTCTTCCTTGTGATCCGGAGTGTTAGTTAGTTAATGTTGAATTCCAGAGCCCAAATGAACAATAAATACAAGAAGCAGATATATACCTTTAGGGCTAACTCAATTGAGGCCAATGTTAAAGAGGGTCTACTCAAATAGGAGCTCCTTCAACTTGGGAAACTCGAAGACATGCAAAGCTTCCAAATCTTGTTTCAAGCATTGGTTGAGTGGTGGATCTTTCAACAATGCTTCTTAGGGTTCCCCCTAGTCTACAAACCCCCAGTCCTCGTCCAAAGTGTGAGAAATAAATAAAAACCTTCCTTTCCAGCGATGAACGGCAAAAGGAGCATCTTGGATCAGTAGAAGGATGTTCTTCCTGATCCTTGGAGTCACGTACCACCAACCACGAGCTCCAGGATACCTCTTGACAGTGAAATGATATCAAACAAGCGTGACGGTAGGTTCGACCCTAGTCAAGATGCACGCCGTGGTAAAGCCGTAAATGTGCCACCATGAATTTGGCACCACCGAATAGAGTGACATCTCGAGACAATGAAAAAGAATAATGAAAAAAGGATGAAGAAGAAACCTCAGCCCAGCCCAAAAAAATTCCTTATATATGCCAATCCGGCCAGGGGGAGGGCTGCAAACATGTTCCTCTGCCCTCGAAACCTCAAGTTAGAACTTTGGAGGAATGTGAAATTGGCTGTGGATCAATACTAAATCTCTTTTCATTAACTCTGATTGAAAGGCCAATGGGGCAAACTCAAGATCCTTGGAATGAGCCATCTTTTGCAAAAAGAAGAAAATGGAAGAAAACTAAAGAGAGAAGGAAATAGATAGATGAAAGACCTGCAACAAATAGAAAATGGTAGAGTCCAACTTTCTATCTCGTCTGGACCTTCAATGTGAATTGAGTCGACAAAAATTTGAATAATTTATTTTCTTAAAAAATTGAATGTAGAGACATAACATGGACATGTGGCAATCACGAATTAGAAGCGGCTTCCACTATTGATACGACAAATCAATACGGATAGCTAGAATGATGCTATGCTCCACTTTTGAGGAGATGTGCGAAGATGCACCATGGTAATCAGCACGCGAATGGTGATTTCGATTCCATTCTTTTTGGATTTCTTTGAATTATTCGATGGATACATCGAAAATGCAAAAATGCGGTTCAAATAAAAAACCAAACCAAATGGCTCGAGACATTACAAGGGCTCGAAACATTACACAAAAAGAAAAAGTAAGCGAGGCAAATCACTTCGGCAAAAGAAAATTTCATTTATAGGTTTAATGCCACATTTGGCTTAGAAAAAAAAGAGGGTTTCTATTATCAACAGTCCATCTCAGAAAGACCTTCTCCAACCTCCATTTCTTCAATCTATATGGCTGAGTTGACTTTATTCATCTCTGTGATGATATTGTTAGGATATCAGCTACTCTAATACCACTTTGTTAAGGATCTAGTATCGGAATATTACAGTAGAAAGAAAGAAGAAAGTAAAATAAGAATACAATCAAGTACGTAGATCAACCCAAAGGCTCTCTTCCATGGGGCATGCAAAGCTTTACTATGAAAAATAAAAATAAGTATAAGAGGAGAACACCCACTCTCAACTTACCGTACATAAATATCTCTCAACTAGAAGCTACCCTCATAAAAGCTCTCTCAGAATCCCAAGAAAATTCTCAAAAGCTATACGATGCTCTGTTCTCACAGCCTCCGTGTCTGATGTTATGCATATATTACTTCTCTCTCGTGGGTTGCACCTACTTGGTACTCTACCAAGCTTCTCTCAGTGGCTTCCTAAGCCTTTCTATGTGCATCTCATGCCATACGTGCCACCTCCTGCTCCACAGCACCTCAGTCCTTTAAATAGAATGAGAATCCTTTTCTTAGCAGTTCATAGAAGTCCTAATAGGGCTCTTTCTCCTAATATGAGTCGAACATAATTTTGATGAAGTCTTGAAATATTTTTCAATCTTTAGATCATGACCACGGCTCTCTATGGCCACTGGATCCTGTGATCTACGTGCAACTCTTGTAGATCCTTTAAATTAATCATAATTCAAGTCCAAATAGAAAATTCCATCCTATTCTATTCATCTTCATTGAGCCAACTCTATCAGGGATTGAGCTGGCTCGACTGCATTTTGTCCGAACTCTTACTTTCTATCTGCCTAAGAGGACTGGCTCGATTATGGTTCGAGCTGGCTTGATCTCAATTTGAGCCAATTTGACCTCATATCCGAACCAACTTGACTGCTTGATGATTTGATTCTCCTCTACTGTGGATTGAATTTGAGGCATCAAATCTTAACAATCTCTATCTCAACTCAACATTCGGCCTTCACCTGACTTTGAGAGCTTGTGATCCATCTCACCCCCATATCCTGAGGCACGTCTGCTGATCATGGATGAACAAACGTGGAAGTCGAGCCAGGCTGCTCGATCCTACCTCCATCGACTGCTGTGATCCTTCTAATCTGAGATTTGCTCGGGATAGCCTCTTGTGGTAATAGAAACTTTATCTTATGATGTTGCATGTTATCCTCTTGAGTCTCTCATCCCGTGTCCGATCCACCTCCACCTGGAGCTCCACCTCGTACTGGACTCTCTGTCAGATAGTAATATTTTCTCATCCTCTTCTTTTCCTCTAATATCATCTTATCTCCATGCATGATCTTCAGAATTCTATCACCTACTACTAATCTGCAGTCGTTTGAATTCAGTCTGCTCAGTAAGATAAGATTTTATCTGAAAATGGATATGTATCGGACCTCCTCCAATCTCCTCACTCTATCATCATGTATCCTCCAATTGACTGTCCCGATGCCTCTATTCGCATAGCTCGATCCATCCGGTAGATAAATAATATCCTCACTACTCTCTAGGAAGTCAAACTGCTCCTCTCTACAACAAACATGATATGTGTATGCAAAATCTAAAATCTACTACTGAAAAGAAGTAGATGCCTCATCAGATATCTCTAGGACATCATCCTCTGACTAACTACTAGCCATCTCTATAGTAGCCCTCGTTCGATCCTTGAGTTGCGGGCAATCTCTGACACGATGCTCCAACTCATCACATCGGTAGCATCGGATCTTGCTAGGATCCCTCATCTTGGACCTAGATCGTTCTCCTCATGATTCTCTGCTGCTCCGTCTACTACCTCCTGCTCCTTCAAAAACCATCAAAGCTGAGCTGCCACCATCTGAGCTTGAAGCTGGATTCTTCCTCCTGAGAATCTTATTTTAGAGTATTGCTGTAGTAACCTCATTCATCTTGATGATGCTCTTTTTCACTAGAAGAGCAGTCACCAAGGACTCATACGAAGGAGGAAGCAATGCTAGCAAGACCAATGCCCTGGTCTTCTTCTTAACTTTTTCATCAATGCTGAGGAGATCGATGAGAATCTTCTGAAAGTTGGATAGATGTTCTCATACACTCTGACCTTCATCCATCCATAGCTGGTAGAACTGCCTCCAAAAAAATAGCATGTTGGTGAGCAATTTCGTCATGTATAACTCCTGGAGCTTCGACCACAACACCATCGAAAAAGTCTCGCCAAGTATATAGATCACTACATCATCTGCTAGATACAAGCGGATCATGCTCACCATTTGCATCTGAATCTACTTCTAATCCTTCACCTCCATGGTAGCTGGCATCTTATCGTTCAAGAGAGCGTCGATCAACCCATGTTAGATGAGGACATTCTTTATCCTTGCTTGCCAAAAAAAAAAATTATCCTTTCCATCAAATCTATTGATCTCCACCTTGATTGCATTTATCTTCTTCATATTCTTTAATCTCTATCCACTACCGCAATCTATGCTCTGGTACTATCTGGCCCTGATACCAATCTATTGGGATATTAGCTACTCTGATACTACTTTATTAAGGATTAAATTTTGGGATATTATGGTAGAAAGAAAGAAAAAAATTAAATAAGAATACAATCAAGTACTTGGATCAGTCTAAAGGCTCATCTCTATAGGGCATGCAAAGTTTCACCATGAAAGAGAAAAATAAGTACAAGAGAAGAACATCCACTCTCAACTTACTATACATAAATCTCTCTTAATTAGAAGCTACCCTCACAAAAGCTCTTTCAGAATCTCAAGGAGACCCTTAGAAGCTACAAGATGCTCTGCCTTCACAGCCTCCGCACCGGATGCTATGCACCTGTTATTTCTCTCTCATGGGTTGTACATACTCGACACTCTGCCAAGCTCCTCTCAATGGCTGCCTGAGCCTTTCTATGTACCTCTCACGCCACACGTGCTACCTCCTACTCTACAGCACCTCAGTCCTTTAAATAGGATGATAAAACTCTTCTCAGTAGTTCACTGGAGTCTTAACAGGACTCTTTCTCTTAATATAAGTCGAATATAATCTTGATGGAGTCTTGAAATATTTTTCAATCTTTAGATCATGATCACAGCCCTTCATGATCGTTGGATCCTATAGTCCATGCATAACTCTCATAGATTCTTTGGATTAATCACAATCCGAGTCTAAACAAAAAATTTTATTCTATTCTGTTCATCTTTATCGAGCCGGCTCTATCAGAGGTCGAGCTGGCTCGACTGCATCTTGTCCGAACTCCTGCTTTCTGTCTGCCTGAGATGGCCAACTCGATTATGGTTCGAGCCGGCTCGATCTCAGTCCGAGTCGACTCGATCCTATATCCAAGCCAACTCGACTGCTTGATGATTTGATTCTTCTCTACTATGGATCGAATTCGAGGCATCAAATCCTAATAGATATCGAACATAGTCGTAAATCTTCTAAGGCAAAAGCATATGATAGACCTCAAGTTCTCATCTGATTGATCCGTCTTCGAAAACTCGATGCTACCAGCCGAAAGTTGTGCCAAAGCAATCTCCTTACATTTTTCAAAGCCTGCAGAGAATCTTAGCCTATAGGCCTTAGCCATGAGGTCGTTTTCAGTTTTTTTCAATTGACTGAGCCTTTCTCTTACTGCTTGAAGTTTGGCTGAAGATTCCTAAATTATCGGTCCTCTTCTAGATGAAAAAACTTTGGGCCTCTAAGATGTCTCTCCCTCATGATGATCTCTACTGGAAGATCTAGGCCTTTTATTCAGATGGCCATCAGATCCTTGGGAAATGCTAACTTCTGATGTAGAACCTTTCCTCTGCTCGAGCATCCTCCTCAAGAATTTAATGTCGTCATGAGCTCGACGATAATCCTGCTTAGCTTCGAATCTCTATCTTTCAAGAACTTCAATCCTCCAGTTAGATCTATCAATCTCATCGTCTCGATGGTCAATCTTTTCTTGAGCCTTTAAAAGTGCCTTCTCAAAATAGTCGATCTCCTTGTTCAAATCGATAATAGCAGCCTTTTCCTACTCCAAATGATACTTGAGCCTATTGATCTCCTTCCTGGCCTCGACAAGCTCCAAAGATGAGACTCCAGAGGCGATCCCAGCGAAACTAACTAAATAATGACCCATCAAGGCTAAAGACCTCAAGACACCCACCATCTGACAGTGAGTGCTCTCTTCATCTAAAGCTCGTCTATCCGTAGGAGAAAGGTGGTCCTCCAGAAACTTAGTGATAATCCTGAGGTTATCTACAACTAAAGAAGAAGGAACTAATTTTGAAATCTCTGTCGGAACCTCAGCTAATTGCGCATCAAAAATAGAAACTTCTTGTCCCAGCGGATTAACAACTTTAACTGCTTCGGTCGAACTAGGAAGTTCAGCCACCCCCGTAGTTTCTGTCATCTTCTCAAGAAGATTCTTTACCATCTCTATGATGGCCTGTACTGGAAAAACTATAGGGACCATTTATGTAGTAGCTTCCTCTACCAAACCTGCCGCTATATTTGCGACATTCATCACCAAATCCATCAGCTCGACCTTAGCATCTTCCATCGAATTCTGTGGATCACCTGATGGCAAGGGCTCATCTCCCCTTATGTCAGCTGGAACAAGAGGAGTAACTAAAGAGACAGCATTCGAAACCCTGATAGTGGAACTCTTGAAAGCTTGAGGCTGGGCAGATGAAACCTTGGTTCGTAACCTCCGAGATGATAACTTTTTTTAACTTCTTTGCCATCGAAGGATCCATTTGGCCTCCAGAAATTTGTGAAGAAAAACTCCGAATGGAGAGATAAAGAAGACGAGAAGCATCGCGGTCACGATCACCCTTCTCTTTCTTGCGCGCCCTCTAGATACACTTAAAAGAAGAAAAATGAAGATGAACAGATACCTCATTAAATTATTCGATGATCAACGGTCGGATAGATCTCTCGATCATAGCTACTTTTACATCAAAGATGATGTCATCAATGTTTAAACAATAAAGTGCAGTCAGAAGTAAAGACTTAAACCATCCGATCTGAAGCGCCACTTAGGAATAGTCCTTATGCCTGATCCTCAGACTCAGCATTAAGAGGATAGTGATATGATGGTAACGTAAATGCCTCAGATCATCCAGTCGATACTCGAAACACCTCAGCTCAGCTCAGGAAAATCAACGTGCTGGGATCAAAGAAGTTACCATAATGCCCTCCGAGCTAGTGATCAGCCCTTGATAGAAGATCCAAGCCATTCTATTCGGCGACAACTTAGATAACATCCAAAACTTTTAAGTCATCTCGAATAAGCAATTCCCCTGCATTTTCGATGACCCGTTCCGTAGGCTAACGACAATCCGACTATAATCTAGCCATAAACAAGCTATTTTTCACTCCATTTAAACTCACAAGAGCGGATAAGGCATCTTAATCCCGTCAGCGATGATCTTCCCATTTTGGAAAAATGGCCTTAATCTTGCCACAACATTATTAGCGGTCTGAAATAGGTAGAACATCATAACATCCATAAAAGACTTTCTCTACAAATATAACAAATCCTGGGGACCCAGGTAAGCAAGAAATTCTTCTTAGAGAACTCGTTGTTGCTTATTTGTTCTCTGATGACTTGAGCATCGGAGGATCCTCGTCAGAGTCAAATTTTCCGATCTGAACTTATTTTACAGGCCACTCCAGCACCTTCTACGAGCAATCGACCGCTTCGCTTCCAAAGTGCACAGTTTTCAGCAACAATATTAATTATAAAAATCGTGTATCAATTTAATTAGAGATGTGTATTGAGTTGTTATATGACTAATTTGCTAAATATGTATTACCTGACAGTAAACTATGAATTAGTGAACTCTATATTCTAAAAATTATGTATCAATTTATTTGAAGGTGTTTATTGATTTATTTAATAATTAATTTATTTAATGTGTATCATATGGTCATGTAGTATGTATCAATAAAAAAAAAATTATTGAAATTAGGAAAAAAGAGAATGATAAATTTTTTGATTGCGAGATTGCTAACTCTCTTAGTAGAAAAAATATTTGATTTTTAGATTTATTTTTAAAAATCAATGTTAAGAGAAATATAGCAAACTACAAAACCTGTCCTATATGATGTTCTATAACGTCTGCCACATATGATTTTTGTTCTCTATATCAAGGCTGCCATCTTTCCTCTCCTTATCTTCCCATCCCAATACTATTATATTAATTTTGTTCAAATTTATTGAGTCATAACTTTTTGAGCATCTAAATGATCCCTAATGATGAAGGATATATTTGATATTTCTAAAAAACTAAAAAATACTAATTTTTACACTTATTGGATTTTGATCTTGTTGCTGCAAGGCTCTGAAGGTGAGATCGGTACATAACCGAGCTGGAGAGCTGCTAAGGGTCTAGACCATAATTGGACCTGCAAAGAAGTCTCAAAATCAGTGAGGTACCCTCCGATTTAAGATCCTTCAATACTTAAATTAGTCGAGGCCTTCAGAATGAATAATGAGAAATAAAGAGCTAAAAGATAAGAAGAACAGTTGAGTAGAGAGAGTGAAGGTGCAACTTCCTACAGTGAGAGAGTTAAGGAGAGAATTTGGCAGAGTCTAGGCTTTATCAGTCTTATCCTTCAGGAGGATACTTTATAAAAAGGATTTGCTTAAACTGTTAGAAGAGTTTGTTAGGCCGTTAGCCATTAGTTTATTATAACAGAATAGTCAGCTATATGGTAATCATGGGTTATTTATCCACATGGAGATTAGTTGTAGTATAGTTAAAAGACAGCTGCAATATGGCTGAAGAGTAACTGACATCCTTTTACTGGAGATCAAGTGTCATACTGGCAGGATGGTATTTAACCGACCTCGATTGGTGCTCATAGGATTGTCGACCAAAACCCGATATTGGCTTGAAGCACTGCTAAGAGGCAAGTTGGCCTTAATCTAATCTCGATTTGAAGTACTGCTAAGGGGAAAGTCAGCCTTAATCCAATCTCGACTTGAAGTGAGCCCTCAAATTAACTATAGTGATATGGTTGACGTTTCACAAGTAGGGTGGTATCTTGCCGATCTAGACCGTTGAGTACGAAGTTGGCTAAAATTGACATCCCTATTAATATAAACTGAGCGAAACATCTGTCACAGCATCAGATATTTTAGATTGTGGTACTCAATCGATGTTAGCCCAAAATCAATTATAATATCTTATCACTAGAATACCACTAGATCAATGATCTTCCTAATGTTGTCATGTGGTCGAGGTCTTTAGCTATACCAACAATCTGATCAAAATTATTGTTGAGAGAGAGACAATATGGCTTTACTTGATGGATGAGGGAATGAATGTTATTTGATATAAAATTATTCAAATGTTTAGATGAGAATTATTCAAGATATTCACACCAGGAGGCCTATTCCACCAAAGAAATCGGAGAACAAAGTCTCCTCCTTTCCCTCGTCCAGCATTTCTGGTCACGATCTTGTCTTCCTCCACCTTTTTTGGGTCGGGATACTGCATTTTTTACGATTTGATGTTGCTTTTTAGATTCTTGAAGCTTGAAGTTTATAATGTTTCTCTCATTTTTCTATTTTTTTTTTTTGCTATTAATTTAAAGATCACGAATTCTTTCTGCAATACTGTTCCATAGATCTTCTAAAGGATTCCCATTTATCCATAATCTATTTAGTCTTTTTCTTAAAGAAATATTTGATTACTCATCCTCTTAGGATTCTCAACCTGAAACAATATAGGAATCTTTAGGTTCGTATGATCACACTCTCAGCAAAGCGATCTTATTAATGTTTTCAATGAAAAGATCAGTGCATGGACTCCAGTGGTAGGAGGAATTTTTTTTTATTTAATTGAATTTAGTGCATAGTAGGATTTCTTATGTAGATTTAGTATGTGAAGGTCCCCTCTTATTTTTTTTTGGTGCAATAATAAATATAGTTATAGCACCAAATCTTCAACCTGCCTTCTTTCATTTTGGATATCATTTGCTAACAAGAAAAGAGATCTGACGCTTCTCATTTGTATGAACTTCATCATATATCTTATAATAATAATAATAATAGATTCGCTTATTACTTTACTGAGCCCGCAGTTGAGGCGCAAACTATAAGGTTTCTCTCAGGGCAGGGTTGAAAAATATTTAGAAATGTCATGTCGTGCACTATTTCATTTATGCTTTTTACTGGTACCATCTAATCCAATTTTAGTTGATTTAGCAGCTATCATCGACAGACATTTACAAATGCTGTAGTTCTCCGATTAGAATCATGTGTTTGTTGTCTGGTTGTTTATATGTTTTTGTCCTGGATATCTACTCTAATTTTCCCTTGATGCTTATCAGAAAAAAAGTAATGAGTGAACAGAATGTGGTTAAGCGTTTTTCCTACAAGCCTTCTAATCCAGATACGTGGAGACCTAAACATTCAACAATGGGACACCAATCATTTTTAATTTCATTCACTGAGAAAAGCTTGTTTGAGCAAAACCACCAGCAGATAAGAATGTTCCATGTTCTAGATCACTAATGGCTAGAGTTTGATGAAGCTTGATCCCTCGATTAAATTCTAAACGCATAGTGCGACATGACTAACATGAGTTGGTTCCACCATACTTTCAAATCATTATTTTGGAAGAGAGTGAATGCCTTGTGATTTTTTCTGCCGTTGATCTGATTTAGGTGCTGGTGGTAACAAAAGGAAGTAGCGTAAAATACGAACTCGAAGACAGGACTGATTAAGGTGTGTGCATGCTGCCTTTGCATCACTTTTCTCTATGAGCATGGCATGATAGAATTGCTGGCATAATGGAAGGGACTCTTCCTTTCTGATATGGTTTCTATGAATAATTAGAATTTTCTAGATCTGTGCTTCATTATGATTGGTATGATTTATCATTTTGTGATCTTACAACTTTCAAACTTGGTCTCAGGTTGATTGGGTATTGTATTCATCAGTGGTGTAGCCTCATAATTATGGTTTCATTCCTTGAACACTCTGCCAAGACAATGATCCAATGGATGGATGTTTTGATCCACATGCAGGCAACTTGATAACTTCTAATATGCACTACTTAGACACTTGCTTTTTTGGAGCATACAATAAATATGTGGTTTTGAATATGTTGCTTGTTTGTATTCCTCACCCGCTGCATCCTTTATCACCAACCGTATCTTTTAATTTTATCTTCTTCTCTGGCACACAGAGAGGATGCCAATCTTAAACTAATGGTAAGGATCTTTATGATGATGGTTGGAAGTACTAACAAGTTCTTATAACTAGGAAGTTTCTTTATTCGGTTATTTATTTTTCTATTCCAATCTATGGACCATGCTCGTTGGTTTTGTTAAACAGGGAGAGAAAGATGATAAAAACTTTGCAGTGTGTGCTGACGATCCCGAGTACCATCACTACAATGACATCCCAAAGCTCCCTCCTCACCGTCTTGCTGAAATAAAGCGCTTCTTTGAGGATTGTATCTTGTTTTGCTTTCTGTTGCTCGAGTCCTTTCATTTCATTGTTGTTATTTATTCAATTTGCGTCATAGAAACATGATAAATCTGAATTCTCATAATCCCTGACCAGAACAAGGAAGTTGCTGTCAATGAATTCTTAGCTGCAAATACCGCTGTTGAGGCCATCCAGTATTCCATGTAAGTTGGTTTCAACTCTAGCATGAATGTGAAGTCTGAAACATAAACATTCATATACATGTAATTTCTGTATCTGTGTATAATTCTCCAAAATTAATGTCGTGGAACCACATGCAGGTCCTAATGGAACACATAATATAGGCTAGTGATTTGTGCTTATCATAATTCACAAAATATGTATGTATTTTTGCAATATTTCTCTGCTGATTATGCTCGCTGGTGTTTGTTGTTGCATGGATCTCGGTGCTCAGTACATCATTGCTTGAATTGAGAGTGGAGATGTATCAGTTTTCTTTTTCCCTTTCTAAGTCAGTGATTTCGAGTTTTATTACATGAATTGCTTGTCGGTGCTAGGCATATACATGTAACTGTTTTTTTGTTCATAATTCAAAGGTGTATTTTGTTGCTTGACTGTTGATGGTATCAGCTATTCATTTCAAGCTTGGAATAACATCATGAATTTATCTACAGAAAAAGAAATTGAGTTTTTTATATGTGTTATTGTTGAAAATAGTTTGCTTCAGAAGCAGAGCAGTTGGTCTTGCGCAGGGATGTTAGAATGACCTGCAAAATAAAAGTCCAGATTGGAGGATTTGACTCCGGCGAAGATCTTCCATTGCTCAAGTTAGCAGAGAACAATCAAGCAACAACGAGTTCTCTGAGAAGGATATCTTACTTACCCAGGTTCTTGAGATTTTTTGGTATTTGAAAGGAAGCTTCATATCGCTATTATGCTGTTTCGCTAATCTTGGGCTGATAATATCGCGGTGGCGAGATCAAGAGTACTTTTTTTGAATAAGAAGATCGTTATCAGAGGGATTGGGATGTCTGCTTTCGATAGTCGAGGTCGAGTGGAAAACAACTTACTCGTAGCGAGAATACAGTGGTACAACCATTATTCCATGAGATGAATTGATGAGAATATGGATGAGCTGTCTATCCGAGGTGATCCATAAGTTATTAACGCTATCTGAGGTATTGTCAAAATGGCTCGGATCTCCTTCTGGGAACTGACTATTAGTTTGGAGAGTGCTATGGTAATTTCTTTATCCCCAAAATGTTGGTGAATTCCAATTGGGTCGGGGCATTTTGAATATCGATCAGACGATCTGAGGTGTTTTCGTTACCATCATAATACTACCCCATATCAAGCAAAATGACCATTTCCAAGTGATGCTTCAGATCGTATGATTTATGCCTTTATTTGCGACTATGTTTTAATATTTAATTATTGATGATGTCATTGTAAGTGGTGTGGTGCTCCTAAGCCTTGGGAGGCCATGGACGGAGCCAGGGTGAGGACTCTGGAGAGGCTACGATAGGTGTGGTCCTAGAGCTAGGATAGAAGTTATCCTAGGGTGGAGGTGGCATGTAGCTCTTCACGGGCTTGAGGTTCAGGTATTGAGGGCCTCAAGGGGCTTGGTTGGTGCTTCGGAGATCTGGGACATAAGATGGTGCAAGAAACCAAAGTCAGAGCTTAAAGACTGTAGAAAAAGAATTTTCTGCAGGTTAGCTAGTTCAGTCCAAAACTAGGTCAGCTAAGTCTTAGAGCATAGGTAAAATAGAGAGCTACGCATTCAGGACTGTTGGCATGGCACAAGACTGGGCTGGCTCAGTTTCAGACTGAGCCGACCCAGTGAAACTTAGTCGGCTCAGTGCTGAGACTGAGCCAGCTCAGTGCGCGGGCAGAGTTACGCAAGAGTCTGTTTTGGGCTAGGGTCTGGGTTGATCCTAGGGGTTTTAAGGCCTAGTTCAAGAGGTCTTAAGGGGGCTAATTCATGTATGGATTGGGTTAGCCTAGGAGAGTTTTTGAGATGGAGTTTATTAAGATTCATGTGGAAACTCTAGGGTATATAAACTAGGATATTGTAACTTTTATAATAAGATTGGAATACAATTAAGCTTTTCTCCCTAACTCTCTCTTCTCTCTGGTTTCAACACCAAAATCCTATCTTCTCTCATCTTTCTTAGATCTTCTTCAATTTACTGGATTAACACCCAGGTTCACGCAAGAGATTAGATCTACGGCTGTGGCTCCGAGCAGCCGTAGGAACAATAATTGGTATCCGAGCCCGGTTGAGCGTGGAGGAAGAAGATCGATTTTCAGCAGAGATCAGTAGTGAGATTCAGATCAAAAGGCTTTCTTCAGGCTTCATGAGGAAGGAAGAGATTACAGGACTACTGTCCACCATTCCTAGTCAAGGTATTTCTCAGATCTACTTGTTTGCTGTTATTTGATTTGGATTGATCATAGAGAATAGTGGGTTGAATGTAGGATTAGAGAAGTTTGATGGAAAAAAAAGTTTCACGATGTGGATGGTAAGGGTGGAGGACCTGCTGGTTTAGATGAGGCTGGATTTGGCCTTTGAGGATAGACTGGGCGAGATGATAGATAAGAAGTGGATGTCCTTGGAGAAAAGGGTATGTACCACGATTAGAGCTTGTTTGACGGATGAGATTTTGTATGATGTATTAGAAGAGAGAACACCCAAGAGATTATGGTTGAGATTACAACAGTTGTATATGGGGAAGAACATGTACAACAAGTTGATGCTGAAAAAGCAACTGTACAGTCTTTGGATGCAGGAGGACGAGGATATTGTGGGGCATATTCAGCGGTTTGATCGGATGAGCATGGACTTGCTCAATATAGGGGTGGATTTAGAAGAGGAGGATAAGAGTCTATTGTTGCTGTGTTTGCTATCCGAGAGCTTCGATCCGTTGGTGACAACTTTGCTATATGGTAAGGAGACACTGGTGTACGAGAAAATCATATCAATGCTCAGATCCAACAAGCAGCGAAAATGGATGACGAAGAGGGAGGTCATTCAGGAGAGTCTTGTGGTTTTAGAGAAGCATAAGAAAGGAAAGAAGAAGGGCGAACGGAGGGATAGCAAGGGATCCAAGAGATGCTTCAAGTGCGGAGAAGCAGAGCACTTTAAGCGGGAGTGTCTGCTTTGGAAGAAGTGCAAGGAAGGAGAAAGCTCGGATTCCATCAGTACAGTTGCTGAAAGTGAAGAGTCGGATGAGCTCTTGTGGTCTTGGAGGAGCCCACAGGGTGCGGTGTATCTGAGAGGATTTCAGATAGGTTTGCGGAGTGCGGAGGGTCTGAAGAAACAGCGACGGTGTTTGAGGTACAGCAGCAGACCCAGCAGTGCAGCGTTGGATGGTTAGCCTTGGAGGACTCGGAGATAGAGTCGGCTTCTGCGGCATCAGGGAGACTTCAGCTCTAGGTGGAGCACCGGGCAGAGGTGGCTTCATGGGTGGAGAAAGCTGTGACACGGGTTCAAAGTAAAGGGGTGCAGAGGAAGGACCTATATCCCAACACTAGTGCCGGGACTGTACAGATCCAGATGGAGAGGATTGTGCAGGAAGACAGGCATGGCTCTGAGGGGATAGTGTCAGGTGGAGCATCAAGATATGTGGCGAGTGCCGATAAAGAAACGTTGCATGATCTCCAGGGAAGTCCAGGATAAGTGATGCAGCTGCCTAGCAGAAGGATACCTACAACTCCAAAGGTGGTGCAGAGGAACAAGTCAAGGACTTCAGTGATGGAGGCGGTCATCTCGAAGGCCTCAAAGAAAGCTCAGCAGCTGAAGAAGAATGGCAGTGGCAAAGTGAGCACGAGGGGCTATCAGGACATGCAGGGACAGCGTAATGATGCAGGAGGATATTGCCAGGTGTGCCAAGACTTGGGCGCACCAAGATGGAGATTGTAGGTGGTGTGGTGCTCCCAAGCCTTGGGAGGCTACGGGTGGAGCCAGGGTGAGGGCTCCAGGGAGGCTAGGATAGGTGTGGTCCTAGGGCTAGGACAGGAGTTGTCCTAGGGTGGAGATGGCATGTAGCTCTTCACGGGCTTAAGGTTCAGATATTGAGGACCTCAAGAAACTTGGTTGGTACTTCGGAGATCTAAAATACAAGGTGGAGCAAGAAACCAAAGTCAGAGCTTGAAGGCTGTAGAAAAAAAATTTTCTATAGGTTAGCCGGCTTAGTCCAAAACTGGATCGGCTAAATCTCAGAGCACATGCAAAACAGAGAGCTGGGCATTCGAAACTACTGGCACGGCACAGAACTAGACCGGCTCAGTTTCAGACTGAGCCGATCCAGTAGAACTTAGCCGACTCAGTGCTGAGACTGAGCCGACTCAGTGCATGAGCAGAGTTACGCGAGGGTCTATTTTGGGCTAGGGTCTGGGTTGATCTTAGGAATCTTAAGGCCTGGTTCAAGATGTCTTAAGGAGGCTAATTCATGTATGGGTTGGGTTAGCCTAGGGGAGTTTTTGAGTTGGGGTTTATTAGGGTTCATGTGGAAACTCTAAGGTATATAAACTAAGATATTATAACTTTTACAATAAGATTGGAATAGAGCTTTTCTCCTTAACTCTCTCTTCTCTCTTCTCTTTGGTTCCAACACCAAAATTCTAGCTTCTCTCATCTTTCTTAGATCTTCTTCAGTTTGCTGGATTAACATCCAGGTTCATGCAAGAGATCGGATCTACGGCTGTGGCTCCAAGCAGCCATAGGAACAATAACGTCATCCTTTGATGCAAGATTAATTATGGTCGTAGGGTTCATCTACCCGTTGATTATTTAGGGAGATGATTTTAAAAGGCATCTATTTATTTTCATTTTTCTTCTTTTAAGTGTATCCAAAAAGGTGCGAGTGGAAGTGAGGTTACTATGAATATAGAGTTCCTTGCCCTTCACATTCCCCCCTCCAGGGTTGCTCTCATGGAGTTCTAGGGCTAGACGGATCTTTGATGGCCAAAATATTGAAGAAGCTATCGGCTCGAAGGTTACGAACCAATGCTTCATCTGTCCCATCTCAGGCTTTCGAGAGCTCCTTCGTCGAGGCCTTAGATGCTGTTCCCCCAATAGTTTCTCTCCCTATCCCGACTAATGCAAGGGGAGGTGGTCCTTCGCCCATAACTGATTCATAGTATTCGATAAAGGATATCAGAGTCGAGCTAGTGGACTCGACAAGGGAGGTTGTTGATGCAGCGACAGAATTAATGATGGAAGCTGTTGCGGAAGTGGTTTTTGCAAATTTTCTGGTACCCATCATCCCAAAAATGGGAGAGGATCTTCCTAATGGAATGGTAGAAATAATGGAAATGGCTGGTTATCCTTGTCTACTTAAAGGGATCGAAGTTGTCGAATCGCAGGGGCCAGAAGTTCCTATTTCTGATGCTCACTCAATAGAGATTAGGACAGAGATGGTGCCATCAATCGATCTTTCTTCTTCAGCTGCAGACAGCTGTTGCTGAGTTTTTGAGAAGCTGCCTCGCTCCTGCAGATAGGTGGGTCTTGGATGGAGAAGGCGCTCAACATTAGATGGCGAGTGCTTTCAGATCCTTGGCTTTAGTTAGCCACTACTTGGCGAACTTCGTCGGTGCTTCTTTCAGATTTTCATCTTTAGAATTGGTAGAGGTAAAAGGAGAACTCAAAAAATTCAAATATTATTTAGAGCAGGAGAAATTTCTCAATGTTGATCTGATTAAAAAAGTTGATCATTCCGAGAAGGCTCTTTTCGAAGTCCAGGAGGTGATCGATCAGTGAGATGATGAATTAAATAGGGCCCGTAAGAGGATCGAGGTCCTTGAGAGGCAAAGGTTGGAGGTCGATTGGGATTGTCATCGGACTCATGACGTCATTAAATGCCTGAAAAGGATGCTTGCGGAGAGGAGAGGGTCTTCATCTGAAGCTTATCTTCCTCAAGAATTTGATTGTCGGTCAAGCAAAAGATCTAGGTCTTCTGGTGGGGACCATCGTGAGGAAGAAGCATCTTGGAGATCTAAAATTTTTTCATCCTGAAGAGAATCTGTAGTTCAGGAATCTTTAGCCAAACTTCAAGTAGTGAGAGAGAGACTTAATCAATTGGAGAAAGTCGGGACTAATTCCATCGTCAAAGCTTGCAAATTGGGATTTTATGCAGGTTTTAGTAGATGCAGGAAAATGGTTCTACCTCATCTTTCTGAGGATGATGCTGAATCTTTGTACACAGATCGATCGGATGAAAACCTAAGGTTTGTAATTTGTGTTTGCCTCGGCGAGTTTATGAGTGCATCCGATATCATCATGGAAATGAATAAGGTTAACTCAGGTGTACAGGTAGATGGAGGGGAAATTGAAGAGGTTCTTTCCAAGATGAACCATTGAAAGATCTCGGATGTACCTTTTTTATTTTCCATTTTTCTTTTTATCTTGTAAGCCATGTATGGCATTTGAAAATTCATAAAAGAAATTCCTCTGCTGAAGCGATTTACTTCTCCCCCCCTTTTTTGTGTAATGTTTCGAGATGTTTAGCTTGTTTTCTGATCTGAATCAAATTTTTGTTGCCTTCGATATGGTGATCGGACAATTCAAAAAAGTTTGAAAGGAAAGAAATTAAAACCACAATTCGTGTGTTGACTACTGTAGCATATTCTCGCACATCTCTTCATGAGTAGTGCAGAGTATGATTTTGGCTATCCATATTAATTTTGTCATATCAGTAGCGGAGACTGCATCTAATCCATGTTTGCTACGTGTCTAGATCATTTTGATCTCTATTTTCTGCATTCAATGCTCTAAGAGGATGAATCATTCGAATTCCTATCATTCGATTTGTATATAAGGCTCAGATGAGATAAAAAGTCAAGTTTTGTTATTTTTCTCTTTATCGCACGTCTCTTGCCTGTCTGTCTTTTCTCCTCTCTAGCTTCTACTCATCTTCTTCTTTCCATGGAAGATGGCTCATTCCGAGGATCTCGGGTTCACTCCATTAGTTTTTCGATCAGAGTTGATAGAGGAGGATTTTATATCAATCCACAACTAGTTTAGCATTCCTCCAGAGTTTCAACTCGAGATTTTGAGGTTAGAGGAATATGTCTGCAGTCCTCCTCTTGATCGTATAGGCATGTATGAGGAATGTTTTCGAGCCGAGTTTAGACTTTCTTTTCATCCTTTCTTCATCATTCTCTTTCATTACTTGAAGATGTCATTCTGTTTGGTAGTACCAAATTCATGGTGACACATTTGTGGCTTCACTACAGCATGTTTTTTAGCTGAGGTAAGGCCGACTATTACTCTCTTTCATTATCACTTCATGGTCAAGAGGTATCTTGTTGCCCATGGCTGGTGGTATGTGACCCTTAGGGTTAGAAAATATGTTCCCCCACTAATTCGAGGTGTTCCTTTCATCGTTCATGGCTAGAAGACATGATTTCTATTTGTATCTCGCACTTCGGATGAAGATTGAAGCTTGGTTGATTGGGGGAACCTCAAGAAAATTTATTAAAGGATCCGTCACTTGGGCCATGCTTGAAGCAGGATCTTGATACTTTACATGGTTTTGAGATTTCAGAGTTGAAGAAACTTATATCTGAGCAGACTTTATTTGACATGAGGATTAGTCAAGTTAACCCCTTAGGTATGTACTTGTCCTTTGTATTAATATATATTTAGATTTTAAAATCTGATATTGATCGACTAGTGCCATGGGTCGCAGAGTGGGTTCTAAGTCCACCCAAGGTGCCAGGACCGAAGGCTTTTCGAAAGAGAAGGGCTGATTCTACTGGAGGCAAATCTATTCGTCCTTGGGTCGAGCTACTTCCTGCACTGTCAGCTTGCTGTTGACCCCTCCTAAGTGATTTTGATAATGACCAAACATTAAACCAAATGACTACTAATATATTTTATTTTAAGTGTTCTAATGTTAGAAGAAAAAGAGCTCTTTGATCAAAATGAGAATAACATGAAGCTCAATTCAAATAAAAATCAAATCCCCTTGATTGGTACAAAAATCTCTCAAAATAGCCTTAGAGCAGTTTTCAAGAGCTCTCATGAGAATTGGCATGCCCAGATGAACTTTTGGTATAGTTTCGAGAGATCTCGAGTGAATCTTGAGAGCTCTCGATCTCAGAAGATAGAAATATAGTTTCTGCATCCTGAGAGCGAGAGGTCTCGCAGTATTCTCGAGAGGTTTCATGGTTTTGGTGAGAGCTCTCGATCTCAAGCGAGTCAATTTTTTCAGAAAGCTATTTTTTTGAGCGATTGAAGGTCAGAGCTCTCTTGATCAAACTGAGAGGCCTCGTATCTTGATGAGACATCTCGAGATAAATCGAGAGATCTCGAGACACGACGATAGCCTTTTGACGAAATATTCCAGATCAGATTTTTTAGCTCCAATGTTTAGTTGCTACTCTCCAATGGTCAGATTTCACTTTTTCTAAACTTCAATTATCACCAGAAGAGAGAGAATGCACTAGATATAAAAGGAAGAAGATGTATTTTTGAAAGACCTAAGAAAAAAGAGAGAAAAGAACACACACCCTATTTTTCAATGAATTCGCAATCTCCAATCAAACTGTTCTTTCAAGCATTAAAAAGTCTTCAAGTGCAATAACTCCAAGCATTCAAGGAGGCTTCCAATGAACTACAACAACAACCTTTCTACTCATTCAAAGGAGCATTTTTTATTGTAAAATCTTTTTTTCTCTTTCCGTATACTTGGTTTCAGCAAGGGTTGGAACTTGAGTTTTGGGATTTTTCTCTCTATTATTTTTCTCGGTTTGATTTATCTGATCTTTGTATGGATTGTGGTTGGTAAACTTAAGAGAAAAAGTAATTAAGTTTTTAGATAGTGAGCCCGAAAAAACTATCCAGCTGTAATCTTGCAGGATTATAGTGGAATTTCTAAAAATCTTGCTTGGAGAGTGGACGTAGGTGCTGGCAGTGTACTGAACCACTATAAAATTCTCTTATTTGTGTGTGTGCTATTACTTGTGTCTTTTATTTACTTTCTCATCTGATTCACATAGGCTTCAAATATTTTTCACCGTATATATCTGCTTTAAATTTTTGAAAACCCAATTCACCCCCCTCTTAGATTGTTTACCTGGGCAATAATTGATATCAGAGCCTTGGTTCTCTACTAATTGTTGATTTTATCAACTAGAGATAAAGATCATGTCAATCCAACTAGGAGGTTCACTTGTCGAAGAGCAATCCATAAATAGGCCACCTCTTTTCAATGGATTTAACTATATCTATTGAAAAGCTCACATGCATATTTTTATTCAAGCCCTCGACTATGACATATGGAGTATCATTATCAATGGCCCATAAACACCTACAATCATTGTCAATGGCACATCCTCTCCTAAGTCGGAGAAGGATTGGGATGAGACAGACAAAAAACTTATCCAATTAAATATCAAGGCAATGAATGTACTCTACTGTGCCCTTGGTATAAATGAGTTTAATTAAATTTTTACTTGCAATTTAGCTAAAAAAATTTGGGATAGACTTGAGGTCACATATGAAGGGATAAATCAAGTAAAACGAATAAAGATTAACATGCTAGTTCACCAATATGAATTATTTAAAATGGATCCTACTGAATCTATCACTAGTATGTACACAAAATTCACTGATATTATAAATGGTTCGAAAAGCTTAGAAAAAGTTTACACTAATAGTGAATTGGTAAGAAAGATTCTCAGGTCTTTGTCTAGGACATGGGAAGCCAAGGTGACAGGCATTTAGGAGGCAAAGGATCTAAACACTCTACCTCTAGAGGAGCTCATTGGATCCCTGATGACACATAAGCTTGCCATGAGTCGGTACAATGAAGAGGATAACAAGAAGAAGAAAATAATAGTGTTGAAATCTATGGCAGCTAAAGAAGAAGATGATCTATCCGCTAGTGAGGAGAATGATGAAGACATGGCCCTGGTGATTAGAAAATTCAAGAAATTTATGACAAGGATTCAAGAAGAGGAGCTTCATTAGAGGAGAAATCAGTAGGAAGAAAGAGAAAGAAAAAGAGAAGGATCAATCCACTTACTATGAATGCAAGAAGCCATGATATTTTAAAGCTGAATGTCCTCAATTGAAGAAGGGACCAAAAAGAATAAAAAAGAAAGCTATGTTAGCAACTTGGAGCGACAGTGACGAGTCAAGCTCGGAGGAAGAAAATCAAAATGAAGCAAATTTATATTTCATGGCACAAGATGATGAGGTATCCTCTACTCTTGACTCAGATTTTACTTTTGATGAGCTTTAAGATGCTTTTTATAACTTAATGAAAGATTTCAAAAAGATTACTATAAAAAAATAAAAATCTTAAGGAAATAACTCAAACTCTTTTAAAAAAAAAGGAAGAGGTCATTAGTAACCACAACAAGTTAAAAGAAGAAAAAAAATCCTAAAGGATGAATTGGATAAATTAAAACCTTTAGTTGATAAATTTACTTGTAGTTCTGAAAAATTATATAATTTTAAATAATCAAAGAGGATTTTATGATAAAGCCAGACTAGGATATAAATCTAAAGATAAAACTAAGTTTTTAAAAATTTTTTTTACTGCACCCATATTAATTAGCACTTCACATATTACTTGCTTTAGATGCAGAAAAGTAGGACATAAAGCATTTGAGTGTAATACTAGAAAATTCAGTGAAAATTAAGTTAAAAGAATTTGGGTTCCAAAAGAAATCATGACCACTAACCCAAAAGGATCCAAGAAGACTTGGTACCTAAAACTATCACTTGATTGTTTGTGCAGGAATGCCTTGCAGCCCAAGGATCCAAATGAGAGTGGTACTTAGATAGCGGCTGCTTAAGACATATGTCGGATGATAAGGAGCAATTCGTCATCCTAGAAAGGAAGGAAGGGGGAGTAGTCATCTTTAGCAACAACGGCAAAGGCAAAATAATTGATTATGATAAAATTCAGATTACTCCTATCTTTATAGATAATATATTATTACTTGATAATTTAAAACATAACTTGCTTAGTATTAGTGAACTATGTGATAAAGGTTTTAAAGTTTTCTTTGAATCTTCTTTGTGCAAAGTATCTAATTCCTTGGATGATAGTTTAAAAATCATTGGATCTAGGCATCGCAATATCTATATGGTGAATCTTGATGAAATTGCTATAAAGAGTGGCTAATGCCTAGTTGTAATGAATGCTAACATCAAAAATACTAGTTGGCTTTGGCACTATAGGTTAGGTCATGCTAGCATGCATACTCTATATAAATTACTTAATAAAGACTTAGTTAAGGGGCTATCAAAACTAAATTTTAAAGTTGATCATGTTTGTGATGCTTGCCAATTTGGAAAATAAAGAAGGAAGAGTTTTAAATCTAAAAATGTGATTTCAACTTTTAGGCCTCTTGAATTAATACATATGGATTTGTTTGGAGCTACTAGGACCATATGCCTACGAGGAAAGAAGTATGGTCTTGTCCTTGTTGATGACTACTCTCGTTTCACCTAAATTTTATTTTTAGCCCATAAAAATGAAGCATTTTTAATATTTTCAAAGTTTTATAAGTAGATAACAAATGAAAATAATTCAATTATGGTATGTATCCATAGTGATCATGGCATAGAATTTGAAAACAAATATTTTGAAGAATTTTGCAATGAACATAGCATAGAATATAATTTTTCTATACCTAGAATCTTTCAACAAAATGGAGTTGTTGAAAAAAGAAATAGAACCTTAGTAGATATGGCCTGTACCATATTGTGTGAAGAAAATTACCCAAATACTTTTGAGCTGAAGCTATTAACACGGTATGTTACATCCTAAATAGAGTTTCTATTAGCCCAATCCTAAAGAAAACCTCCTATGAACTTTAGAAAGAAAAAAAATCTAATATTAATTATTTTTATATTTTTGGTTGCAAATGTTTCATTCATAATAATGGTAAAGATAATCTTAGTAAATTTGATGCTAAAGCAGATGAGGATATCTTTCATGAATACTCTACATCTAGCAAAGCATATAGAGTCTTCAATAAACACTCTTTGGTTGTTGAAGAATCAATACATGTCATCTTTGATGAAGTTAACAATCAATCTTCGAGAAAGGAAGATGTTTTTGATGATGACACAGAAATTCTCGAAGATGTAATGAAGGAGCTAAACTTAAGGGACAACAACATTCATAACAAAGATAAATCTACAACAATCATTGAACAAGATAAGAACGGTAAGAATGAAGCATCTTATGATCATAAAGATCTACTCAAGGAGTGGAGGTATGCACATAATCATCCAAGAGAATTGATTTTAGGTGATCCTTCATAAGAGGTAAGAACTAGATCTTTTGTTAAAGATATATTTGATTATTTTGTATTTATTTGACAAATAGAATCTAAAAACATAGAAGAAGCTGAGAAAGACTCTAATTGGATGCTAGCCATGCAAGATGAACTAAACCAATTTAAAGGAAATAATGTATGGACTCTTATAAATAGACCCCTTGACCATCCTATAATTAGCACAAAATTGGTATTTAGGAACAAATTAGATAAACATGGTAATATTGTAAGAAATAAAGCTAGACTAGTTGTTAAGAAATATAATCAAGAAGAAAGGATTGACTTTGATGAAATATATGCTCCTGTAGCATGATTAGAGGCTATTAGATTGTTATCTGCTTTTGTTTGCTACATGAATTTTAAATTATTTCAAATGGATATGAAAATTGCCTTCTTAAATGGTTATATTGTTCAAGAAGTATTTGTAGAATAACCACCTGGCTTTGAAAATCACTCACTTCCTAACTATGTGTACAAACTAAATAAAGCACTTTATGGACTTAAACAAGCACCTAGAGCATGATATGAGAGATTGAGTAAATTTTTATTATAAAATAATTTTATTAGCAGAAGTGTAGACACCACACTTTTTTTGAAAAAGAAAAATAATGATCTTCTTGTAGTTCAAATATATGTGGACGATATCATATTCGGTGCTACTAATGAAATTCTTTATCAAAAGTTTGTAAAGTTGATGTAGAGTGAATTCGAAATGAGCATGATGGGGGAGTGAAACTTTTTTCTTGGACTACAAATCAAACAATCAAAGAAAGATATTTTCATTAGCCAAACCAAGTACATCAAAAAATGCTAAAAAAATTTGGCATGAAAAATAGAAAAGAGATCGACACACCAATGAGCCCCTCAAGCAAACTCGACAAAGATGAAAATGGTAAAATCATAAATAAAAAGTTTTATAGAGGTATGATTGGATCCTTTATTTAATTAGAAGTAGACCTGATATATTGTTTAGTGTTTGTATGTGTGCTAGATTTCAATCTAATCCTAAAAAATCTCATTTACTAGTTGTCAAAAGAACTTTTAGATATTTAATCTACACATACAACTTAGGATTTTGGTACTCAAAATAATCCTCTATTGAATTGATAGGATATACTGATGTAGACTATAGAGGATGTAGAATTGATAGAAAGAGTACTAGTGCACCTATCAATTTTTAGGGTTGAACTTGATTTCTTGGTATAGCAAGAAGCAAAACTCTATAGCACTGTCAACGATCGAGGTCGAATATATTGCTGCGGGGAGTTGCTGTACTCAAATACTATGGATCAAGCAACAACTTGAAGACTTTAGAATTAAGCATAACAAGGTACCTATTAGGTGTGATAACACTAGTGTCATAAATTGGACAAAAAATCTTATTCAACATTCAAGAACCAAATACATTGAAATTAGACATTACTTCATAAGAGATCATATTTAAAATAATAACATTGAGCTAAAATTTGTATCAACTGAAAATCAACTAGCAGACATTTTTACAAAACCACTAAATGAAGATAGATTCTCAAAAATTGGGGGTGAACTTGGTATATGTGATTTTCTATAAAAATGTTTAATCATGAATTTTTTGAATTATTTTTGATCTTCCTCTATCATCCTAAACACTCCTAATTCAACCTTGTAAAATCAAGAAAAGTTGGCTTGAAATTCTCTTTTTCATTCTAATTTCTTCCTCCTATGCTCGAGAAGTCTCGGCTTACTCATGAGACCTCTCGACTGGATTTCGAGACCTCTCGCATTAAATGTGAGAGCTCTCAAATTTTTCAAGGTGTCTCATCTTCAAAACAAGAGCTCTCAATTCTCATGAGGCTCATTTTTAATCGGACTTCTGAGGGGTCTTCCATTTCATTGGTTTGTTTCATTTTTTCGAGACTTCTCCTCCAAACTCTCCCAAACTCCCATCCCCTTCTTGAAACCTTCTGAATCACTTTTTCTTTGCCCATTCTGTCCAAATTCGAGACTCCAATGGCTCTAAAGAAGAGAATCCTCATGGCACAAAGACCGTCCATCACTCCTTCAACCGAAGCTAGGGCTAAGCGATAGCTGGACATGGCTCAAACATCTCCGTTCACCACTTCTTCTTATGCTCATCTCTTCATTGCCACAAGAACTATTCCAACGGATCGATGTGTCGACATTGAATACCTAGATAGGAAACATTTTCGTATTGGATCGTGGATCAGGCAGCAAGGATGGGAGAAGCTATGTACTCTTGAGGTAAATGTCTATCCGAACCTAATTAGAGAGTTCTTTGAGAACATTAGCTTTAAGCATGGGTCAAAGATAGAGTCTGTTTTAAAGGAGTACACATATCTTTGGACAAAAGAAAAATAGGGCAACTCCTGGAAGTACCTAGGTCAGGAGCAAGCAATCTGAATTTGATTGATAAAACTGAAGCTTTAAAATGCATTTTAGAAGGAAAAAGTGTTGATGAAAATCAATAATTGATCTCACATCATCTCTCAATAAAAATAAGATTACTATAATGCTTTATGAGCCACATAATTTTTCCAAAGGTAGGAAGACATGATTGGGTTGGGAAGAAAGAACTAGCTGTTATGTTCTTTATGGTAACCGAAACACCCATGAGCTTTCCATCTCTAATATTTCAATAGTTAAAGGACACAACCAACAAAAGCAAAGCCTGTCTGCCCTACGGGATGATCTTCACTCTGATTTTTAAGGATTTTCATATCAATCTAGAAGGTGAAGACTTCAAAAAGTTGGCACACATTGACTACATAAATGAGGAAACTTTGAATAGAATGAAATTTGTAAAAAAAGATGATAGATGGGTAAGAACAGATGAACATATTGCTACTATAAATGAGCTTAAAGAGCATAGATCTCCACCCCCTCCACCATCACCCTCTACTATTGGATCTTCATTCACTACACCAGGGTCTCCGCATACTCTACAAGGACCTCCTAGTCATGCTCCAGCACCTTCCTCTGCTTTTGATCAAGAAAATTTAATTGAAAGGGTGGTAGAAGAAGTAGTTCAAAAAGTGTCTGAAAGGTTCATTGATCTTCTCTTCAGTGTAAGGCATCAACTATTGGTGAGCATTGAAAAATAAAGAATATCCTCTAAAGGTCAGACTAAAATGCTTAGCCAACAACTTAGTGGATTATCTCAAAGACTTAAAATTTTGAAGAAGGAGCAACATGCATCATCAACTCAGATTGAACGTCTTCTATCCGAGACTGCCAGAATTGCACAGAGACTAAAGGAGAACATCACCATTCAGTGCACTATGGTTGAAGTCCTTATTTCATTATTGTGGTAGATTATGGATTGACTTGGCAGCCTTGGTTCTCAGACTCCATTCACTTCTAGACCCTCACCATCTCCTAGACTTGCACCTCACTTATCTTCTTCTAGACCTAAATCTTCCTCTGAACCAATCATAGAGTTTCTCTCTGATGAGGAATAGGTCTAGTTTCTCCTATGTTTTTTATTTGTTGCTAAGTATACTTTTAAGTATGTTGGTATAGATCCACTTTTTGTAAATCAATATACATCTTTATCATTGTACTTTCAATCTCTTGCAATAGAATCAATCTTTTTTATTATGTTCTTGCCTTCTTTGCCAAAAAAAGTTAGACTTTCTCAATTATGATTATCTCAATTTTGTAATTTTGATGCTAACAAAAAGGGGAAGAAAAATTAAGAGAAAAAATATATGGAAGAAAAATGCAAATGTATAAACACAAAATGAAAGAACATTATTTAATCCTATACAATTCAAAAGAGTATACATTAAGGGAAAGCTTTAGCACAAAAAATTTTGCATACTCTCACAAAAAGAAAGAATATTATTTAATCCTATACAATTCAAAAGAGCATACATTAAGGGGGAGCTTTAGCATAAAAAATTTTGCATACTCTCATTCATTAATTCATGACATACGTATTGCTTATACTCTTTTTATGACATTCTTGATATTTTGTCACCATAAAAAAGAGGGAGATTGTTGATCCCTCCTAAGTGATTTTGATGATGATAAAAAATTAAAGCAAATGACTACAAATATATTTTATTTTAAGTATTCTAATGTTAGAAGAAAGAGAGCTCTTTAATCAAAATGAGAATGACACAAAGCTTAATTCAAATGAAAATCAAATTCTCTTGATTGGTACAAAAATTTCTCAAAATAGTCTTGGAGCAGTTTTTGAGACGTCTCAAAATTTTTTCAAGAGTTCTTGTGAGGACTGGCACTCCCAGATGATCTTTTGGCATATGATTTCGAGAGGTCTTGAGTAAATCTTGAGAGCTCTCGATCTCAGAAGATAGAAACATAGTTTCTACGCCTTGAGAGTGAGAGGTCTCGTAGTATTCTTGAGAGATCTCGTGGTTCTGGCGAGAGCTCTCGGTCTCAAGTGAGTCAATTTTTTCAGAAAGCTATTTTTTCGAGCGATTGAAGGTGAGAGCTCTCCTGATAAAATTGAGAGGTCTCGTATCTTGGTGAGACATCTCGAGATAAATTGAGAGGTCTCGAGACATGGCGATAGCCATTTGATGGGGCATTTTAGATCAGATTTTCTCAGCTCCAATGGCTAGTTGCTACTCTCCAACGATCAGATTTTACTTTTTTTGAACTCTATTCATCACCAGAAGAGAGAAAATGCACTAGATATAAAAGAAAGAAGATGTATTTTTGAAAGACCTAAGAAAAATGAGAGAAATTAAGGAATGCATGCTCTATTTTTCAACAAATTCACAATCTCCAATCAAACAATTCTCTTGAGCATTGAAAAGCCCTCAAGTGCAATAACTCCAAGTATTCAAGGAGGCTTCCAATGAACTATAATGATAACCTTTCTGCTCATTCAAAGGAGCATTCTTTGTTGTAAAATCTTTCTTTCTCTTTCCGTGTACTTGATTTTAGCAGGGACTGAAACTTGGATTTTGGAGTTTTTTTCTTCATTATTTGTCTCAGTTTAATTTATCAGATCTTTGTAAGGGTTGTGGTTGATAAAACCAAGGAAAAAACTAAATCCAAGAAAAAAACTAACTAAATTTTTGGATAGTGAGCCTAGAAAAACTATCAAACTATAATCTTACGAGATTATAGTGGAATTTCTAAGAGTCTTGCTTCGAAAGTGGACGTAGGTGCTGGGAGTGTACCAAATCACTATAAAATTTTCTTGTTTGTGTGCATACTATTGCTTGTGTCTTTTATTTGCTCTCTCATCTGATTCGCATAGGCTTCAAACATTTTTCACCGCATATATCTACTTTAAATTTTTGAAAATATAATTCATCCCCCCTTCTTGGGTTGTCTACCTGGGCAACACTTTCGAAGTCGAATGATTCGATTCCTGCAATGCTGAGGATCTTCAGATTATGTGGGTCCCATGTAGCTTGGACCCGTCGGCTCTTGAAGGGAGTCATGAGTTCTCTATTGAATGCTTAGAAACTATTGGGATGACGGTGGATGGGATACCACTTACTGAGAGTGCTGAGATTTTTAAAACTGTGCTGAGTGGTACTTCTAAGGGCAAAGAGAGCATTATCGAAGTTGTCAGAACTTCTGAAATTGCGTCCGTCGGGGTGGAAGTTCAAGCTTCTACCCTGGATGATTACAGTCTAGCATGTAAAGCCTTTACCAATTTTTTTTACCTCACCGATGCATCTAAACTATTGGTTGAGCCCCTGAAGATGAGAAAGGCTTTAGACTGCTTTATTTGGATAAGCTAAGATTATAATCATCCCATCTCATTTTTATCTTTTTATTTTAGGATTTGTTTGTCACATGTTTTGTGAAATACTTTGATAGCTCACCCATTATTTGAATGGATTCATGAAAAATACCGTTGATCTTTCGTCCAAGGCCACGGATTTTGAAGTGGAAGTAGCATTGCTTAAGAAGGCTAAGGACCAATTGTCGAAAGCAGTCAGAGAGGCTTCTAATAGAGTTGAAGTTGTCGAAAAGAAACTTCAGGATGCCGAGGTGATATTAATGAAATATATGGAAGAGAACGCTCGACTACTTGGCATCAACAAGATTTTAGAGGCCGAAATCGAGGAGCTCAAGGCCCGAGTTGGCAAAGCTGAAGCATCTGAGAATGAGGCCTTACTTGCAGTGAGATCAGTGAAAGAGAAGGCTTCGAGGGCTGTTGATGATTTTCGAGTATCGAAAGAATTCAAGAAAGAGAAAGCTTCATTTACATTGGATACCTACGATGAAGGAAAGTGCATTATCCATGAAGAAGTGGGTTTCAAGTATCCAGAGTTGGATCTGAGCTTTTTGGATGAGATCTCGGAAGCTTCCACTTCTGACTTAGAAGACACTTCCTGAGGCTTTATATGTTTCGACATGCTCACAGATTATTGTACAAGAAAGAATTCTTTTAATGTTTTCTTTTGTTTTCTATTGTTTTCTTCTTTTGACCTTGTCTTTCCATTCTACTCCGATATGAGGAGTCGTTACTTTGGCTCGACAGGCGACATATATTTTTTTGATTTTTTGTTCGAGGATCCACGAACTAATCTTTTCATTTTTTATGCACGTATTTGATGGGAAGTATCCATTTTTTCTGCACGGCATTAAATACGCATGATTCTAAAAGCATCGTAATCATGAGTCCCATGCAAAATCTGGAATGCAGCTGTGGGGTGGTAGAAACATCCAACCTGCAATTTACATGTGGTGTGACTTGACGTTTTGTAATTATGATAGGTTTGTCTATTTATAGCAATATTCCACTCATCAATTTTTCCATCTACGGTGTCGAAAACTGCTTTATGGAATGCCTGTAAGAATGTTTATTTCTCCAGATAGGGATGAAGTTTTTTCTTCATTATGGTAACCACCACTCGATCCAAGGAACTGATAAGCATCAGTTGCTTTAATCAATTCAAGGACGTCGGCAATGGGGTTCCGTCGTAGGGCTCCTTCTACTCTCGGTCCTAAGACCTTTGTCATCTTGCTTTTTCTGTAGAGGATGGTCTCTTGCTCAGCTCTGAGAGCTTTGTCATGGTTTTCTGCTCTTGGGAGGGCAAGATTTCGTGACTCTCTTAAAGGGGCCTAAGATCGTGCCACCCTTATAGGGGAGTAGGAAGAAGTTGATCTACGGTCGGGGATACTAATGAGGATTGTATTTCATGCCTCGAATGCTCCCTCAGTTGTGGTATCATCCAAGACTATAGTTTTGAGGCTTTGAGAGGTATTTTGATGCCATCCTCAGGCATTTCCTTGGTTATGTATCATGAACGTGCATTTGATGGAGGGGTTCTTTGTTCCGAGGTCATGTAGAGTTGATCCTCAAGCGAATGCTGCTTCAACATCGATGGAATCTTTCCCAACACTTCTGATTTACGGTTCTCTTGGTGGTGCTTGAGGTTATGCCACCTTGCTAAAGAGGGGGGAGGAACTGAAAGAAGGTCCCCTAGATCTAGGTCATGTAGAATTAGATTTTAAGCAAACCTGGTTTCGACTTCGATGGGATCTCCATCACCTCCAACCTTGCACTCTCCTCGATTTGGGTATCTTTTATGGGAGCCCAAAGCCTTGGAGCTATAGAGGAACAAATTTTGTAAGAGCGACTTCAATTCTATTAGGCTTCTTGATCATGCCTCTTTGTCTCCGAAGTGAAAATGATAGATAGAGTCTTGATTTCGTAACTCCTATTGTAACTTTGTCGTAGAATATTTACTATTATTTTTTATAAAAGCAATAGCATTATTGCTCTTATAAGAATTCTTTTTTAATGAAAGATCATCTTCTTTTTCTTTGAACTTTTTGGAATTGTTTCGAACTAGTGTCATATCCCTCAGTGCTTCGTTGACTAGAGGGATGTGGTTCCGATCTAAGGAATGCATACCCAATTAAAGGGACTTCGAGTTGAAATAATTTCGATCTAAGGAACGTGCTGTAATTTATTCTGATCAAAGGGATCTTGGATTGAAATAGTTTCGATCCGAAGAATGTACTATAATTTATTTTGATCAAAAAAATCTTGGATTGAAGTAGTTTCAATCTGAGAAACGTACTGTAATTTATCCCGATCAAAGAAATCTTTGGTTGAAATAGTTTCAATCTGAGGAACGTATTATAATTTATTCTGATCAAAGATATCTTGGATTGAAGCAATTCTAATCTGAGGAACGTACTTTAATTTATCCCAATCAAAGAGATCTTGAATTGAAGTAGTTTCGATCTGAGGAACGTACTGTAATTTATCCCAATCAAAAAAATCTTGGATTAAAGTAGTTTCAATCTGAGGAACATATTATAATTTATCCTGATCAAAGAGATCTTAGGTTAAAATGGTTCCGATTTGAAGTACGTATTATAATTTATTCTGATTAAAGAGATCTTGGATTGAAGCAGTTTTGATCTGAGGAATGTACTATAATTTATTTTGACCAAAGAGATCTTGGATTGAAGTAGTTTCGATCTAAGGAATATACTATAATTTATTTCGATCAAAAGGATCTTGAAGTGAAGTAGTTTTAATCTAAAAAATGTACTGCAATTTATTCCGATCAAAAGGATCTTGGGTTGAAACAATTCTGATCCGAGGAACATACTGTAATTTATCTTGATCAAAGGGATCTTGGATTGATTTCTTCTGAATCTTCTCATTACGTAAGCATTTATTGATAGAATGAGAAGGCAAATTTGCAATTTTTTTTATTTATCTAAACTATTGATAATACATACGATGGTTGGCTGAATTTCATGGCATCGAAAGTGGAGTCTCATTAAGTTACTTCAATCGATATGTTCCTGGTTGTATCACCTCATCGACCTGGTAGGAGCCTTCCCAATTAGATGAAAGCTTTTCCTATTCCATGGGCTTTGAGACTTCTGCCCTTTGAAGAACAAGATCATCTGCTCGGAACTCTTTAGCTTTAAATCGGGCATTGTAGTATCTAGCTACCCTCTATCGATATACAGCCATTTTCACTACTACTCGCTTTCTCCTTTTCTCGATCAAATCGAGGTTGGCTCTGAGCCATGTGGGATTAGTATCTTTATCATATTCTTCGATTTTGATAGAGGAGAGTCCAAATTTCATGGATACAACTGCTTCTATTCTGAATGCCAAATTAAAAGATGTCTCATCGATCGGAACTCTTTGGATTGTTCGATAGGCCTAGAGTATATTGTAGAGTTCTTCCACCCAAGACCCCCCCGTTCGGTCCAATCTGGCTTTGAGACCTTATAAGAGAGTCCTGTTGGTGACTTCTACTTCTCCTTTTGCTTATGGATGGCCTACCGAGGTGAAACATTGCTCGATCCCATGATCCTCGTAGAATTTGTGGAGTTGGGCACCGCTGAATTACCTTCTATTATCGGAGATCAGTACTTTTGGGAGACCATAATGACAGATGACCGACTTCCAAATGAAGTTCTAAACTTTCAATTCTATGATTTGGGCCAGGGGTTCGGCTTCTATCCCCTTTGTGAAGTAGTCAATTGCTACTAGTAGGAACTTGTGCTGATTCAAAGCTCAGAGGAATGGGCTTAGGATGTTCAGTCCCTATTGAGCGAATGGCCATGGGGCCTCAATAGAAGTTTGAAGCATTGTATGTCAGTGTTGAATCCGGTCATTGTGCTAACATTGCTCATATCTCCTAACGAAATCTTATGCATCTTATTGCATGATTGGCTAGTAATATCCTTGTTGAAGGATCTTATAAGATAATGATCGACCCTCCAAGTGGTTTCCATAGATTCTTTCATGGATCTTTCACAAGGCATATTCAGCTTCAGATGGATGCAGGCATCTTAAGAGTGGTAGAGAGAAAGACTACTTGTACAAGTCATTGTCGAGTAATACATATTTGGCAGCCTGATTCCTAACCTTTCTGGCTTCTTTTCAATCAAGCGATAATTCTCCTGACTTCAAATATTTTAGGATTGGATCCATCTAGCCGGACTTTTCATTAATTTGATGAACAATGGTGGACTCCTCTAAGCTCAAAGTTTTTAGGACTTCGAAGTAGGTCTCTTTATCCAGATCGATGGGCAATAGGGATGCCAGCTTGGATAGAGTGTTAGCTCTAGAATTTTATGTCCTTGGGACCTATTGGATGTTAAAATACCTAAAGGATGAAGTTAAATCTTTTACCTTTTGAAGGTATGTTCTCATATTCTCTTCTTGAGCCTTGTATTCTTCTTTGATTTATCCAACCACTAGTTGAGAGTCATTAAAGACTTTCAGACATTGAGCCCCAGTTTCTTGGGCAATCTTTAGTTCGGTGATTAGGGCTTCATACTCTGCTTCACTATTGGTAGTTGAGAACTCAAAACATAAAGTGTATGCTGCCACATCTCCTTTTGGACAGGATAAAATGAATCCAGCTCCTAACCCTTACGAGTTTGATAAGCCATCAACATGAAGGATCCATGTTTCTTCTGGATTTGGCCCAGAGTTTTCATTACCTTCTGAACTTGCGAGGTCTTTCAATTTATTTTTTAAATTCTCTCCTTGGGCTTCTGCATTTGGGATAGTGCATTCGAGAATAAAATCAACTAGTATATGAGTTTTGATAGAAGGCCTCAGTTGATAGCATATGTTCAGTTCTGAAAGCTCTAGAGCCCACTTTGCAATTCGATCTAAAGTGTCTGGGCGATGCAAGACCGCCCTTAAGGGCTGATCTGTAAGTAGTACCATAGTATAGGCTTGGAAATAGGGTTGAAGCTTTTTTATTGCGATGATCAATGTAAAGATTAGTTTCTCATATCTAGTCTCTGCATTATGGAGGAATTTATGGACATAGTATATGGGCTTTTGAAGCCGTACTTCTTCTCAAACAAGAACTGCATTGATCGCTACTAGTGAAATGGCTAGGTAGAGAAGGAGCTCTTCATCTGGTAGTGGCTTAGTAAGCAATGATGGATATTGGTGCAGAATTTGGTTGATGCCAGATCGAGCTGGAGTTGAGAAAGAAGAGGTTACCATCGGTGATCTATAAAATAAAGTTCTATCCGAAGTTGGAGGTGGTGGCTCCGGTAGGATCCTCCGATGATCAAGTCAGCTCTTTTGGCCAATAAAAATTGAGTGCTCAAAAAATTGAGAAGCAGAATAATAAGGAGGGGAATTAGAGCTTCATATTCGATCCTATTGTTTGTTGTAGAAAATTTGAAACACAGCGCATATTCAGTGATGACTCCCTTCGGGTTCACCAGGATCAATCCAGTGCCTGCGTTCGAAGCATTGGATGAGCCGTCCACATACAGGACCCAGAAGCCTTCAGAGAGCTCGGCTATAATCATGGAATGCCAACTTCATTCTGTTCAAGTTCGGTCTCATCCGGGATAGTGCATTCCACTATGAAATCTATCAGTATTTGAGCTTTGATTGATAGCCAAGGTTGAAAGTTAATGTCAAATTTTGTAAGTTCAATTGCCCATTTCATGATTCTTTCGGAGGTATCCATTCGGTGAAGAACTATCTTGATTGGTTGATCGATGAGGAGAGTTATAGTGTGCCCTTGAAAATAAGGTCGGAGTCTCCGGACTACAATCGATAGAGCATAAGTTAGTTTTTCTAGCTTAGTGTACTTGATCTTGGCATTCCTCAAAACTCGACTTATGTAGTAGATCGGTCGTTGCACTCTTGCCTCTTCCTTAACTAGGACTATCAAAAGGGCTGTTGGAGAAACTATAAAGCATAAAAACAATCCTTCTCCAGATTTGAGCTTGGCCAATAGGGGAGGTGAGCTGAGGTAGCTTTTGAGTTCTTCGAATGCTTGTTGACATTCAGTGTCCCAGCGAAAGTTTCTTGGCTATTTAAGAACTCGGAAGAAAGGCATACACTGCTCGACCGATCTCAAGATGAAATGATTCAGGACTGCCATTTTTTCAGTTAGGTGCTGAACTTTCTTTATTGATTTTGGGATAGTTATCTCTTGAATGGCCTGAATCTTCTCTGAATTTGCCTCAATTCCGTGCCTCGATACCATGAACCCCAAGAACTTTTTCAAAGTCACACCGAAGACACACTTGATCGGATTCAATTTCATCTTATATCTTCATAGGGCACTGAAGGTCTCCTCAAGATCAACTATGTGATTTGTTGAAGCTCGGCTCTTGACAAGCATGTCATCTACATATACTTCCATATTGTGATCGATTTGCTTCTTTAAGATCTTATTGACCAAGCGTTGGTATGTTGCTTCTGCATTTTTGAGCCCAAAAGGCATGATCCTATAACAATAGAGACCACGGTTAGTAATAAAAGTAGTTTTCTCTTCATCCTCTGATGCCATCCGAATTTGGTTGTATCTAGAGAAGGCATCCATGAAAGTGAGGAGCTCATGGCCCGAGATCGCATCCATCAATTGATCAATTCTGGATAGGGATAGCCGTCTTTAGGAAAAGTCTTGTTCAATTTCTTGAAGTCTATTTACATCCTTCACTTGTCATTCACCTTCTCGACAAGAACCACATTAGAAACCCAATTCGAATAAGAGATTTCTCGAATGAATCCAGCCTTGAGGAGCTTGTTGACTTCTTCTGTAATTGCCTTTTGTCTCTTTGGGGTATGGCTGCATACCTTTTCTTTCATTGATTGATATTTAGGATCAATAGCCAGTCAATGCTCCATAACTTTAGCATCAATTCCTAGCATGTCAGTGGGGACCCAAGCGAAAACATCCACATTTCTCTATAAGAATTCGATGAGTTACTCTCGCATCTTTTCTCTTAGATTGGAATCGATTTGCACTATGTGATCCTTATTTTCATCATTCAAAGAGACTGAGATAAAGTCTTCTATGGGTTCTTCCCGTTCTTTTGTAAGATCATCTTGGATGTCCAACCCATCAACTGGACAAGGGTCAGTCTGCTCATCCCTTTGTAGGGTAATTGAGTAGCAATGTCTTACCGAAGCTTGGTCTCCTCTGACCTCTCCAATCCCGCAGCTTGTTGAAAACTTCATCTTTAAATAGTATGTCGACACTATTGCCCGAAGTGCATTTAAACTAGGTCGGCCAAGAATTACGTTGTAAGCAGATGGAGCTCTTACTATCAAAAATTCCCCTTGCACCTTGGACTGCCTCAGATATCATTCTATAGCCATAGTTAAAGTTATCATACCTTCAACTGGCACCGCATCATTAGTGAAATCGACCAATGGAGAATTCATTGGTCCAAGTCGATTATTAGGTATGGATATTTTGAAAAAAGCATCATAAAATAAGACATCGATCGAGCTTTCATTATCTATAAGAACATGACATATATCATATTCTACTATATTTAAAGTTATTACAACCGCATTATTATGCGGGGACTGAATTTCTTGCACATCTTCTTCAGTGAAAGTAATGGACTCCTCAGTTCTTCACCTTTTAGTTGGCCACTCAAATCCACCAGCCTCCTCTTACCGAAGTCCTCCAGAGATGGTATTGATGATGCCGAGAGATGACTGATCTCCTTGATGCTCGTCTCTTTTTGGTGGTTCTGGTTGTGGCAGTGCCTTCAATCAGTCTTCTCTTATCTCAGATCGACATCGTAGGAATTGACCAAGCCGATCTCATCTGATAAGCTCCTTGATCTCATTTTAAAGCTGAATGCATTCTTCAGTATCGTGATCGTGGTTACGATAGTATAGATAGTACTTGTTAGGATTGCGCTTGCCAGCGTGAGTGCGCATCCTTTCTGACCTCGATAATTGTTTCTTGATTTTCATTAGCACTTGAGTCTTCGGAGTATTGAGGAAGGTGTAGTTGTGAAACCATTTGGAGGGAGAGCTCTTTCGTGCCCTTCTGTCAGAACTTCTTTGATGGTGAGCTCGAGGCAGAGTTTGGGCTTGTTTGCACTCAGGGAGAGTCCAAGAGCATGGCTGAACTTCATTTGACTTCTCTTCAACTGCGGGCTTGCTAGACCCGCCTGTCTGTCGCTCTCTTGCGGCTTCCTCGTCCTTCAGTTTGAAGGCTTCTTCAGCTCGAGCAAAGCCTTCAGCATGAGCTAGCAGGTTAGCGAAGTTTTGGGGATACTTCTTCTTTAGAGAGAATAGCAGATCATTCTTCTGAAGGCTGTCCTTCAGTGCGGCCATAGCAATGGACTAATCTAAATTTTGGACCTCTAGTGCAGTAGCATTGAAGTGGTTAACATAAGCTCGGATGGACTCTCCTTCCTACTGCTTGATGTTGATGAGGAAGTTCGAACCTTGCCTTGAACGTTGGCTGCTAACAAAATAAGATGCAAACTGATGGCTTATTTGGTCAAAGAAGAAGATCGTACTCGACTTTAGCACTAAGTATCAGTTTCTCGCTGCTTCCTTTAGAGTAGATGAAAAAGCTCAACACAAGATGACATCTGATATGCCTGGAGCAGCATCATAGTCTGGAAGGCCTCTAGAGGGTCAACTGGATCAGTGATCCCATCGTAGCTCTCGAATTGGAGAAGCTTGAAGTTCGATGGGATTGACTCCTGCATGATTCTCTAGAAGAAAGGAGGGTCAGTGCGGATGTTGTTGTGGTTAGTTGGGGCAGCATGGTGGAGCTCTTCAATCCATCGATCCATTTTTTGAAATTTTTGATCGAGGGCTTCATCTCGATCGTGGATCTTGGAAGGTTTTTGGCTATAGATGAGGAAGGTGTTCTTTGGAGAAGAATCATGATCCGAGCAGGGATCTTCTACCTTCCATTTTCCCTTCCCAGGAGTATCGGGCCTACTAACCCAAGTATGCCTTCTTGGGACTGGTTCTTGACATTTCGATAGGGGGTTTTTCGATCAGACTATCATCGAAGGTTGCTGCATGGCTTGCACTATTTCGATGAGGCCCCGGACCTGCTGCACCAGCAGGTTGAACTGCTCTGGATCCATCATTATCATCGGTAGAGGATGTTGTGGTGCCGATGATTGTGTTGAAGCAGGTGGATTTGGCTTAGATCTAATGACAAAGGTAGTGGATGTTTGAGTGGTCGTCTTCTTTGAAGGTATTTTTGAGGTTGAGGGAGAGAATGAAGATGAACCTTGAAGGAGAAAACACACAAAATCAACTGAGCATTTCTTTTAGAATAAGAGCTCAGGGGCCCTTTCTCTAGCGCCAATCCTATTGGTGCAGAATCTGATTGACATTGGATCGAGCTAGAGTTGAGGAAGAAGAGGTCATCATCGGTGATCTATAAAATAAAGTTTCATCTAGAGTTGGGGGTGGTGGCTCTAGTAGGATCCTTCAATGATCAAGTCAACTCTTATGGCCAACAGAAATAGAGTGCACAAAAAATTAAGGAGTAGAGTAATGAGGAGGGAAATCAGAGCTTCATATTCGATCTCGTTGTTTGTTGTAGAAAATTCGAAGCACAGTGCATATTCAATGATGACTCCCTTCGGGTTCATCAGGATCAATTTAGTTCTTATGCTCGAAGCATTGGATGAGCCATCCACATACAAAACCCAGAAGCCTTCAGGAAGGTCGATCTTTTTTAGAGAAGCTTGGCTGTAACCATGGAATGCCAACTTCATTTTGTTTAAGTTTGGCCTCATCTGGGATAGTGCATTCCACTACGAAATCTACCAGTATTTGATCTTTATTGACGACCAAGGTCGAAAGTTAATGTCAAATTTTGTAAGTTCAATTGTCCATTTCGCGATTCTTCTGGAGGTATCCGTTCAGTGAAGAACTACCTTGATTGATCGATCGATGAAGAGAGTTATGGTGTACCCCTGAAAATAAGGTCGGAATCTTCGGACTGCAATCAGTAGACATAAGTTAGTTTTTCTAACTTAGTGTACCTGATCTCGACATCCCTCAAAACTCGACTTATGTAGTAGATCGATCGCTGTACTCTTGCCTCTTCCTTAACTAGGACTATTGAAAGGACTGCTGGAGAGATTGCCAAGTACAAAAATAATCCTTCTCCATGTTCAGGCTTGGCCAATAGGGAAGGCGAGCCGAGGTAGCTTTTGAGTTCTTCGAATGCTTGTTGACATTCAGTATCCCAGCAGAAGTTTCTTGATTGTTTGAGAACTCGGAAGAAAGGCATACACCGCTCAGCTGACCTTGAGATGAAATGTTCAGGGCTACCACCTTTTCTGTTAGGTGCTGAACTTTTTTTATTGATTTTGGGATAGTCATCTCTTGAATGGCCTGAATCTTTTCTGAATTTACCTCAATTCCGCATCTCAACATCATGAATCCTAAGAACTTTTTCGAAGTCATACCAAAGGCACACTTGATCAGGTTCAATTTCATCTTGTATCTCCATAGGGCATTGAAGGTCTCCTTAAGATCAACTATGTGATTTGTTACAAGCTCCATTTATAAAAGAGACTCTTCATATACGTTTTCTTTAAGCTCTGATTTTCCTCCTCGTTACTTTGCTCAATTTTCTGAATACTCTATTCTATTGGCCAAAAGAGCTGACTTGATCGTCGAAGGATCCTACTGGAGCCACCACCCCCGACTCCAGATGGGACTTTATTTTGCTGGTCATTGGCGGCAACCTTTTCTTTCCCAACTTCAGCTTGATCCAGCGTCAACCAGATTCTACACCAATAGTGGAGAACCGAGGTATTTCTTTAGTTTTTTGGCACTTCGGGGTCCATTGAAAATTTGCTGGTTGTTTAAGGATCTAGATGAATGGGAGGTACCTCTCGGCTGATCTGAAAATAAAATGGTTAAAAGAGGCAATTTTATCAGTCAAATGCTGTACCTCTTTATCTATTTTCAATGGTAATATTTCTAAAATTGCTTTGATCTTTTCAGGATTCACTTTGATGCCTCTATGGAAGATCATAAAGTCAAAAAATTTTTTGATAGTCACTTCGAAGGCACACTTCATAGGATTTAGCTTCATCTGATATCGACGAAGCATGTCAAAGATTTTTTGGAGGTCTTCAACATGATCAGGCATCGATCAGCTTTTAACTAGCATGTCATCAACATATGCCTCCATATTTTTGTTGATTTGTTCTTTGAAGATTTTGTTAACTAGCATTTGATATGTGGCTCCTGCATTCTTTAACCCAAAGGGCATCATCCTATAGCAAAAAAGCCCTTGGTTAGTTATGAAGGCTATTTTCTCCTCATCTTCAGGGGCCATCCGGATCTGATTGTAATAAAAAAAAGTATCCATGAAGTTGAGGAGCTCGTGCCCTGAAGTAGCACCGACTAATTGATCGATTCAAGCTAGTGCATAACTATCTTTTAGGCTGGCCTCATTCAAGTTGGTGAAGTCGATACACATGCACCACTTCCCATTTACCTTCTTTACTAGGATGATGTTTGCCAACCATTCTAGGTACATTGCTTCTCTGATGAAGCTGACTTTAATCAATTTGTCCAACTCCTAAGCGATGGCATTTTGGCGCTCTGGAGCAAAGCTTCACTTCTTTTGCTTGATCGAGCGGTAAGTAGGGTCTACTTTTAGATGATGGGCCATCACCTCTGGATCAATTTCAGGCATATCAGAGTTGACCAGGCAAAAATGTTCGTGTTCGCTTGTAAAAGAGCAATCAATCGACTTTTTATTACCTGGTCGAGTCAGGAATCAATCTTCACGATTTGATTAGGACTCTCCTTTCTTAGTGGAATCTCCTAAAGCTCATCAGATGGTTGGGCTCGGTCTTCCATCAGATCATCTCGAGCATCTAGTTCTGTTGGAAGTTCGGACTGGAGTTTCACCTGATCATCTATTTGGAGCTTAGCGGTAAAACAATGTCTTGCCATAGTCTGGTTGTCTCAAATTTTTCCCACTCCACAGATTGTTGGGAACTTGATGGTGTGGTGGTAGCTGGACACAATAGCTTTGAGCTTCCATAGACTAGGTTTGCCAAGGATGGCGTTGTAAGCTGAAGGAAGCTTCACAACAAGAAAGTCTACTTATATCGTTATTTGCTGAGGTGGGGTGCCTATTGTGATGGGCAGCTTGATCATTTTCTTTAGAAGTATAGAGCTTTCAGAGAATCCCTGGATCGATGTATCAGATGTACTTAATCGATCAAAAAAAAATCTTATGAGGGAAAAGCAGAAAAGTATAAAATATCAACTGAGTTTTCATTATCAATAAGTACATGGTATACATTATAATTAGAAACATTTAAAGAGACAACCACTGCATCATTATGCGGTTGCTGTATACCCTTTGTATCTTGCTCAATGAAGGTTATTGCTTCTCTGAGCCTATCCTCACGTCTTGGCCTCCTTGTCACCACTATCTCAGATGATCCCCCAGTAATCATATGAATTTCACCATGGAGAGTCACTCTTCATCTACTGCTGGTTCCCCTTCTTTCTGCAAAGGCATCGACATTAGGTGCTGAGGTTGGTGAGGCAGCTGTCGAGCTCTCGGAGGAGGTCGTTGTGGGGGAGTTCTCCCATGGTTGAAGCATTCCAATCTTCCCTCCCGAATAAGCTTCTTGATGGTATCATGGAGGAGGTGACAATCTTTTGCATCGTGGCCATGATCACGATGATAGAAGTAGTACCTCGTCGGATTGTGACAGTCTGGATTCATCCGCATTTTAGGAGGCTGGGGGAGTTGATTCTGGATTTGTGTTAAGACCTTCCCTCGAGTAGTATTTAGGGGCATATAGTTATGGAAACACATCGGTGGAGATCGTCGTCAGTCCCTTCTTTGGAGGCTTAGAGATATGTGGTTCTAGAAAGAACCTCCGCCCTTTTGCTTCCTAGGCGAAGAGTAGGAGCACTGTCGGTAAGCCTCCTTTGATGGGAGGTGCTCCTTTTTTGACCCTACAGGAACAGAATCGACAGGGGGTGTCCTCAGCAAAGGCCTCTTTGATGTTGGTATACTTTCTCGCCCGCTCTAGTATACCAGCATAATCTCGAGGAAATGATTTTATTAGCAATCTTTTCAGGTCGTTCTTCTGTAATCCATCCATAAAGGCGGTCATCATGATCGATTGATCTAGGTCATGGACTTCCAGGATTGCCGCATTAAAATAGCTCACGTAATCGTGGATCGACTTGCCATTCTTTTGGCAGACGGTGTTTAGATAGTCGAACTGCTTCTGCTGCTTATGGCTGCTAATAAAGTGGGCAGCCAAAGACCAGCTTAGCTCTTCAAAGGAGTGGATCAAGCCCGATTTCAAGCTGGAATACCACTGTCAGACTGCTCCCTTAAGAGTGGTGGGGAATGCTCGATAGAGAATAGCATTTGATGCCTTCTGAAAGAGCAATGTTGCCTTGAAGATCTCAATGTGATTGACAAGATCTATTGTCCCATCGTACATCTCAATCTGAGGCAACTTGAAGTTGGGTGGCGGCAACTCTTTCATAATTCTTTCATCGAAAGGAGGTTCGCCACTAAGCCCGTCAAAAGGATGGAAGGAAGAAGCTTTATTCAAGACCTCAAGCTTCTTATCGAACTCTTGATGTTTCTTTTTAATAATTAAGTTTTAGATAGTGTAGGCCTCAGACTACTGAGGGGAGTGACGATCGAAAGTCGAATCATGCTAGACTATGGGCTGAGAGATTACCGATAGGCTTGCCTCCTCTTAGGGCTTTGTGGAGGTGCTTAAGGAGGCTCAGCTTGTTGTTGCAGATAGGAAGCTGGTGGTTGAAGAGGCATCATAACTAGGGATGCGAATGGGACAGATAAAGGAAATATTGGCTGCACCATCATGGGTTGTGTGGATGCAGCCTGGCTTGGCTGTGGTGCCATTGGTGGAGGCGCGAATGCAATTTGGACTGCTTGAATAGTGGCTGTTAAAGTCTGGACCTGCTGGAAGAGTAGGTTGAATTGGTCTATGGTAACAGGGGTCGGTTGAATTGATAGAGAGGCTTCCACCACTGGGGGCTGAGTATGATCTTCGAACCAAAGATCTACTTGTTGAGAAGTGGCATTAGCAACATCATTGAGATATGACGATGCCTTCTTAGATGGCATTTTCAAGAGATAAGTTTCTTCTTCTATCTATTGTTACTGAAAATGAATTGCTTCAGAATCGAAGCAGTCGGTCTTGAACAGGGATGCTGGAGTAACCTGCAAAATAAAAGTTTGGATCGGAGGATTTGACTTTGGCAAGGATCCTCTGATGCTCAAGTTAGTAGAGAACAATCAAGCAACAACAAGTTTTCTGAGAAAGGTTTCTTGCTTACCTAGATCCTTGAGGTTTTTTGTTATTTGAAAGGAAGCTTCATGTGGCTATTATGCTGTTCTGCTACTCTTGGGCTGATAATATTGCGATGGCGAGATCAGAGGCACTTTTTCGAATAGGAAGGCCATTATCAGAGGGATTGGGAAGTTTTATCTGCTTTCGATAGTTGAGATCGAGTGAAAAATAGCTTACTCATAGCGAGGATACAACCGTATAATCGTTATTCCATTAGATGAATTGGTGAGAATATGGATGAGCTGCCTATCCGAGGTGAACCATAAGTTATTAACGCTATTTGAGGTGTTGTCAAAATGGCTCGGATCTCCTTCTGGGGACTAACTATCAGTTCGGAGGATGCTATAGTAATTTCTTTGTCCCCAAAACATTGGTGAATTCCAACTGGGCCAGGGTGTTTTGAATATTGATTGGGCGATCTGAGGCATTTTTGTTACCATCGTAACAATATGTATGAATTATATTTGGAAATCAGATTCATGAACTTCTCTTACTAATAAGCACCATTGATATATAGCACATCTATTTAGCAGGATAAACAAGGAGGAACCCAGGCTTATAATGCCACTCTCCTTTCACTTAAATCCACTCATCATGTTTGTTACAGTAGTAACGTAAACACTTTGGATCAATCGAGTTAACATCCAAAGCACTTCAAGCATAGAGATATCAACATATTGAGATGTAGAGACTCTTTATATATCCTTCGAGCCGAAGGAGATGTCGAAGCTTGCCTTCGAATTGATTTCTTTGACAGTAGCTCATCCAGCATTCAGGACTTCTAAACTACCTCAGATGAATAATCCTCCAGCGCACTCAATGGCTCCCCTCGAAGATAAACGATAATCCAACTGTAATCCAATCACAACCTAACTATCCCCCACTCTGCCTAAACTCATAGGAGCAGATAAAGCATTCTGATCATGCTAGTAACAACTCTCCAATTTTGAAAAAATGGCCTTAATCTCAGAACAAAGTGATTAATGGCCCAAGATTAGTAGAATAGCCTAACATCCGTAAAACACTTCCTCTACAAATATCATAAACCTTGAGGACCCAAGTAAGAATGAAATTCCTCTCAGAGAATCAATTGTTGCTTTGCTATTCTTTGCTAACTTGAGCATCAGAGGATCCTCGTTGGAGTCAAATTCTATGGTTCTGACTTTATTTTGCAGATCACTCCAGCATCTCTGCACGAGATCGATCGCTTCTCTCCTGAAGCATACAATTTCAAACAATAACAGATAGAGGAAAGGCTTACTTTTAAATATGCTACCCAAGAAGGCATCATCTCATCTCACTGATGCCGCCATCTTCCATCAAGCAAATCTTGGGCTGATGATCACGTTTAGCCTTTGGTGCCGAAACTTTTTCATCGGCCCAACCAGTCCCGATCACAATAGACTAGTTCAACCTGCTCCTCCAGTAGGTCAATATCTTAATAGCCACCATCCAAGTGATCTAGACCGCTTTTGCGCCTCCCCCAATGGTGCCACAGCCGAGTCAGGCTGTCCCTACACCGCCCTCTATGGTACAGCCTATACTTCCTTTGGTGGTCCTGACTGCGCTCCCAGTGATGGCACCACCTCAACCACCTATTTCTCAACTGCAACCATGGCCAAACCTCCTCGGATGCTTCCTCAAAGTCCAAGGAGGAGATAAACTTATCGATGGTCTCTCAGCCCACAATCAGGGCATGGTTCACATCTCGGCCACCGTTCTCTTGAGCAATCCAAGGCAAGCACCGTTTGGGATTTAATGATAGAGAAAAGCTTTAAGAGCTTGACAAATGTATTGAAGCCATGACTAAAGCTTCTTCGTCTCGATCCTATGATGGGTTCAGTGGCGAGCCTCCTTTTGATGAAAAGATAACGAAGGAATCTCTACCGCCAAACTTTAAGCTACCTTAATTTGAGACCTATGATGGGACCATTGACCCTATCAACCATGTTGAAACCTTCAAGACAGCATTGCTCTTTCAAGGAGTATTGGATGCCATCCTTTGTCGGACATTTCTTGCTATTGTTGAGGGGGTGGCTCGATAATGGTATTCTAACTTGAAATCGGCCTCTATCCATTTGTTTGAAGAGTTGAGTTGGTCTTTGGTTGCGCATTTATTAGTAGCTGAAAGTAGTAGAAGTGGTCCAACTATCTTAATACCATCCAGTAGAGGAAAGAAAAGTCGATCCATGACTATGTGAGCTGCTTTAATGCGGCAACCCTAGAAGTCCAAAACCTAGATCAGTTGGTCGCAATGATCACCATGATGGATGGATTGCTGAAGAATGACCTGAAGAGGTTGCTAATAAAATCATTTCCTCAGGACTATGCTAGAATGTTGGACAGGGTGAGAAAGTATTCCAACTTGGAGGAGGCTTTTGCTGAGGACATTCCTGTCAATTCTATAGCGGCAAGACCAAATAAGGAGCACTCCCCAAGAAAGCGGGAAGTTTATCGCCATTGCTCCCGATCTCCACTTCGGAAGCAGAAGGGTGGAGGTCCATCTAGAAATGGTCGATCTTTGAGTCCTCAAAGAAGAGACTAGCAACACTCTCCCCCGAGGCAGTACCACAACTATATGCCTTTGAACACCACTCGGGGGGAGGTTTTGATGGAGATTTAAGCTGAGCTTCCACAATCTTCAAAGATGCGGACGAAGCTTGAATGTTGCAACTCTATGAGGTATTATTTCTACCATCATGACCATGATCACAATACTGAAGACTGTTGCCTTTTTTGCAATGCAATCAAGAGGCTTATCTAGGAGGGAAGGCTGAATCACTTTGTTTAGGAAAGAACTCCTCCACGCTGACCTATTCCATAAGCTCGACAACTACCTCATCAGCCTTAGCATTCGATATCCATACCAACATAAGAGATGGAGGAGTCAACGATGGCAGAAGAGCGACCCATCTGAGGCAAAATTCACATGATCACTAGAGGGTTGTTTGGATCAGCGGTGGTGACGAGGCCAAGACTTGAGGATAGGCTTGGAGACACCATCACTTTCACTGAGCAGGATAAAGAAGGTGTACAATAGCTATATAATAATGCTGTGTTTGTCATTTTAAATATTGCTGATTATAATGTACACCATGTATTCATTGATAATGAAAGCTCGATCGACATTTTGTACTTTTCTATTTTTTTCCAAATGAAACTAACTTCTGATCGATTGAATAGATTTGACATGCCGATCCAAGGCTTCTCTGAAAGTTCAGCAATACTAGAAGGAATGGTCAAGCTACCCATCACGGTGGGTATCCCACCTTAGCAAGTGACGATTTATGAAGGCTTTTTTGTTGTAAAGCTTTTCTTAGTTTACAACACCATCCTTGGACGGCCTAGCTTTTGGACACTAAGAGCTGCGATATTCAGCTACCACTTGATGGTTAAATTTTTAACAATAAATGGAGTAGGATGAATCTAGGGCAATCAAACTGTGGCTCGGTAGTGCTTTGCCGCCAAACTTTAATTGGAGGATCGAGTGAAGATCCAGCCTGAACTCCTAATAGGACTGGACGTGTGGGAAGACCTGATCGAGGAATGTTCCCAACCATCTGAGGAGCTTCTGAAAATCCCACTGAGGAAGGAGAATCTTCATCAAACTATGAAAATCGGCTCCTACCTTAACTAGTGTTGACCTCCTGATTGATTTTGATGATCGTCAAACTTTGAGTATTTAAGTATTTAACCATGTATTTCAAGAGTGGATGTAGATTTTTTTAGGTATTCAAATTGAAAAAATTAATTCAAGAAAAGATTCACACAAAAATCACCAAGTCAAGAATTTCAAAGAAGTTATTTTTGAGTTTCGGACTTGGTGGTGTCGATCCTAAAGCCAAAGATGTCGACCCCTGCCCTGAATCGAAGCAAAGAAGTGAAGATCTCAAAGTTTAGGATGGTTAGGTGTCTACCCTTGTTAGATGTGTGCGCTAGAAGCCAGATTGGCTAAACACTTGTAATACATTTTTAAGAATAATTTTAAAATTTTGATTATAAATTAATAAAAAGATTATTTTCTATCATAGTGTGTATTTAAAGTATCTATGATACATCCTTTGAGTTAATGATAATGACGATTCATATTTTCAAGAGTTGAAAATTTATGACATGAATTCTCATAATTAACTCATAAATTGCTTTCGACCGTAGGATCATCATGAGGATGGTGATCGATCCAAAATATTGGTGTACGATTGCTTTTTTAGGATAGATGTATCTTGAGTCTATGGTGTGGAGATATCAGAGTAAGAGTACAGATGCTCGTTAGAGAACGAGAATACCGAGCGTAACCATCTTGAGCAGTCATAAGGAAGTCTACCTTCTCGTCAATGACTGGCTCAATGCTGCAATAGTGTGTCTGATTTTTTGATCTGAGGTGCATCAACAGTGTACCTTGAGGATGTTATAGTTTGACTACATCATAACTCGATTTTCTAGCCATTCAAAATCCTGAGCTATATGTTGGCTATAGCATATTCATTGTAGGAATTGGATTGCACCAATAGGAGATCTATCTACCTAGGTAGATGAGAAGTAGCCCTATGATAATCATGAGATTGAGTCCTTAAGCCCATGGCTATGATAGAGTGAAGATGATAGAAAGAGTTTCTATTAGAGTTTTACATCAAACTCGAATCAAATGATTAATTCATATGATGGATGTTGGGTTTGACGAGTTCACCTTAACTCTAATCCTGTCGGGGCTCAAGATAGAAGAACCCAATCACACAGGTAGCTGCATCGAGATGTGTGCTTTTAATTTTGATGGATTGCCACCATATATTGCTAGGTGTCACTGATGGATTTTGAAAGTAAATAAAATGATTTTGATGATCAATCATTCTAATTATATGAATCAGAAGAGTTCTTGTCCATCGAATGGTATTTCGATGATGTCGATGATAGAGATCGCGACATGCCTTATTATTATATGAAACTTAACTTAACTGGTTCACATAAGAAAGAGTTTAGATCTGAATATTATCAATTAAGCTAATCCAGTTTGATTGATTTGGATTAGATCCAATCAGGTTCAAGGTAATCGTGCTAGCACATGATTGAGCCTGGCTTTCTCCTTCTATAATCTTTCTAATTCATCACAATTGAGTCAAATTTGATTTGACTCATTCTTGTGTCTTGAATGAGTTTATTTTTATTTGACTAGAATAAGTCCAGATCAGATTAATTATAGAAATTAAATCCATTCCTAGTGCAATTGGACTAGGATCAAAAGTTGACCTATTTGAGAGAATTGAGGATCACTTGATCAGATGCTTCTAAAAAATTTTTTAGAAATTATTTTGATCTAATTTTTGGATATGTGATAGGGCTCGAGTCATGCTATGGATGTGCCAAATTTTGTGATTTATGGTGATGGTTTTACTAGGTTTTGATAAAATTTTATTTGGATCAAACTCTTGAGGGAAGAGTCCTAGGTGCAACGGACTCTTCCTTATCTACTCATGTCATCCACTATTTGAATCATTTTTAGCAACAAAACTAGATGAGATTTGGTGGTTTCACATGGAGAATAAGTCCTAGAGTCCCAATGACAAAATAAATTGATTATTTGATCAAAGTGGGACACTATATGGCATTAGATTTAAAACCCCTTCTCACGCCATTGTGAAGGCATTGCACAAAATATTTTTCATGCCCAAAAGAGCTGGCCCTCTAATATTCCATGCCCCCTCTATCCTCTCTCTACCTCTCTTCTACATGCCTAAAAAGTTAGGCACAAATCTAAGTAGAAGGTCCAAGGCTTTTGGCACAAGATTCAGGATCTACGCGATGGTGTTCGTGAGATGGACGGGCTGCCTTTAGAAATAGTTTTATAGGATCTATAGATCAGACTCAGATCTAATCTTTAAAGAAGAGATTCATAAGGAGAAAATTTTTAGATCCTATCCGAATGGATACTGGTAGAGGCCAGGCACGTGCGTGGCTCCTTCCAGAACCTCAAGAACCAATAGGATCATCGCAGGATAATCAGATTATCCAATAAGATACTTAAAATTAAATCTGATTTAATTTAATTTTTAATTTTTAATATTAGATTACCATGATTAGATCTAAGAACTCTTAGATCTGATTAGATCATAAAAAATTTTATAGAAAAATCTACCTCAGATTTGGATGATTCTATGATGAAAAATCAGATTTTCCCTCAACTAGTATCAGAGCCGCGTTAGTAGTTCTTCAGATCTATTTTAGTTTTAATTTAATTTTTATTCATGATCTGATATTAAAAAAATTTAGATATCACATCAGATGTAATTAGATCTAAAATTAGATAATTAAAAATTATATGATTTAGATCTATAATGTAATGAGATGCATGACTAGACTAGGAATAGAATAGTTTTATGTATAGTCTTGTATAATTATTTATTTAATTTAATTAAATCATAATTTTAGATCTATTTTATTTACTATTTTTTTGATATTATAATTATTATAATAACATCTAAAAAATAGCAAATAAAATTATTTAATTTTTAATTTATCATATGAGATATGATTGATGCATGTCTAGACTAGTTGTAGAATAGTTCTACAAAATTATCTAGATTAGAATTTATTTTTGATATAGATCAATTTAAATTCTAATTTTTTAGATTATTATGAGATAATTTAGATCTGAAAATATGCATGTTTATTTATTATGATACATGAGATGTATGCAAAATATGCCATGATTAGATCTAATTTGTATATGAGATATATGATATAGATCTAAAACTATTTTTTGTAGTAATGATGCATGTTCCTGATTAAGGCGTTCCTCTCTTGGCCGTCCGGTCATAAGAATGAAGAAGGGTTTAAAGGCCCTCTCCTTCCCATTCGATGGGGTGTTCTTATGATGTGTAGGGGTGCTGCGCATGTTCGTCCTTAATCAGAAACCCAAAACTTACTTTCTGCAAAACCCTAGATCCTGAAAAACCCTAGGATTTATTGTGCGTATTTTGTATTTATGAACCCTAAACTTAATTAAGAATTAAGATTTATGGAATATTAATTAGGATCTAAAATTGAGAATTTCAGATCTAAGACATATTCATAATACTGGGTTCGGGCTTGGGTAGCTCAATTAGGTCTAAGCGGTTGATCAAAACCGAATCAAGAGTTGGTTAGATGGGATCAAACAATGCTTAAATTGACCAGCCTAATAGGATTAAGTCTGGGTCAAGATCGAGTCATATTGAGAGTCACGATCAAGCAAGACCTAATTAGGCTCAGAGGTTAGAGTCTGGATTGTAGGCTAACCCAATTGGTTCTGACTCAACAATTTGGTGTCTAAGGTAAGTTTGGCACATACGACCGACTGATTTTTAATTGGAAGCTACTCGACCTGAATGCGTTCTTGTACGAGTTAATGGCATATTCCTTCCACCGATCTCACTTACCTGGCCATATCTGTTGACACAGTTCTGATCTGAGGTGGTCAATAATCCGAGCTAACCCATGCCACTAGGTTAGTCATAATTGTTATGACTAAGCCAAGTCTAGTTTAATGAGACCTGAATCAATTCTCCCTAAGAAAAGATTAAGTCTGAGGTCTTCCACCATTGTAGATGTGCGGGCCCTTCCCGGGGTTGATTGTTCTCGGCTGGATACAGTGGCTCAGTTGCACCGGAAAAGATGCAACCATGTCTATTAGGCATTGGATGCTATGGGCTGGAGGATGAGTTGGGCTCAATATTTTGGATACGGTGAGAGACTCAATTAGGAATCCAGTCTATGCAAATGGTGGGTCTGACTTAACTAAGGAGTGGATCAATATTTCGGATACGGTGAGATTCATGAATTAGAGACCAAGTTTGGGTGCACCATGATTAGAGAATCATTGAACAAGAGTTGTTCACTCATTGGCTAACCCATCACCAATAACTGTTAGGTGAGGTGATGAGTCAGTTGGTGAGACCGCACCACCCACTAGAAATCATTAATCATGGAGATTTTTGCATCTCTACAGAGGGAGTGTAGGGATCCGAGAAAATAGTGGGAGCTAATTTATTTAAAAATAAAATTCCTAAATAAATTGGTCAAGTCATAATTACAGTATCTAACTAGAATCTTTGACTCTCTACAGGAAAAATGTCTGCGTCCAACCCATTGGCACGTATCCTGGACACACATAGACTGACTGGACCCAATTATAAAGATTGGCTCAGGAACTACAAAATTATTTTGGGTTCTCGAGAAGTTAACCCATGTTTTGGACCAGGACCCTCCCACCTTACCAGCCGTTCGTCCATCTGTTGAACAGAGAGCGTCTCTGGAAAAAATGGATAGACGAAGATAATAAGGCCAGATATTACATGTTGGGCTCGATGTCTGATGAGCTCCAGCGCCAACATGAAGATATCGGGACTGCTCGCCAAATGTTGGCTCACCTGTACAGGAGATGTTTGGTGAACAGAGTCGCGCAGCCAAATATCAAGTCACGAAATGACTTTTTAAGGCTAAGATGCGTGATGGGCAGTCAGTCCAAGATCACTGTCTGACAATGATCAAGGACATGGAAGAGCTTGAGAAGCTCGGTGTGAAGTTAGACTTGGACCTGCAGAATGATATTATTCTGCAATCCTTGACTGATGCATATGGGCAATTCATCATGAATTACCACATGCATAAACTTCAAAATCCTTTGACCGAAAGTTAATGAATATGCTGGTTACCGCTGAGCTTTCTATGAAAAGTTCTAAAGGGCTTCGGACTTCTTCCAAAAGAAAGTCTTATGGAAAGAAAAAGAAGTCTGTGAAAAAGCAAAAGGTGAAAGAAGGAAATCCATGAAGAAGCAGAAGAAGAAAGAAGAAGAAGGCAGAGCCGAAGAAGAAAGGCCGATGTCAAAGGAAAGTGTTTCCATTGCAACAGCGACGGCCATTGGAAGCGGAACTGCCCTACTTACCTGGCCACCCTGAAGAACAAGAAGGAAGGTCCTTCTGGAGGTATGCTCGTTATTGAGTCTAACCTTACGGTTTCTTCTGCATCCAGTTGGGTGCTTGACTCTGGTTCTAGTGCTCATCTGTGCACTTCTATGCAGGGTCTTGAGGATAGCAGGAGGCTGAGGGATGGAGACATGATCCTACGCATCGGTAATGGAGCAAGAGTTGCTGCAGTAGCCGTGGGAACATACCCTCTTCGATTACCATCTGGTTTAGACTTAGTTTTGAAAGACTGTTATTATGTGCCTGCAGCTAGCAGGAATTTGATTTCTGTTTCATGCTTAGCACAAGAAGGCTATGTGATTACCTTCTTTAAGGACCATTGTAACATTCTTTATGAAAGAAATAAAATTGCAAATGGTTTTCCTTATTAATGGTCTTTATCAGCTACATATTGATGTACCTATTCTAACTATCGAGCAAAAAACGTGAATGCCAAATGACCTAGGGATAGTCCAAACGATAGATATCTATGGCACCTGAGATTAGGTCATATAGCAGAAGATAGGATCAACAAATTGGAGAAAAATGGGCTATTGAGTCCATTGACTTTCGAGTCATATCCAACTTGTGAATCTTGTCTTCAAGGCAAAATGACTAAACTCCCTTTTGTTGGACATGGGGAGAGGGCCACAGATCTCCTTGCCCTAGTACATACTGATGTGTGCGGCCCATTTGATGTGCCGGCTAGAGGCAATTTTGTCTACTTCATTACCTTTACCGATGATCTGTCTAGGTATGGGTATGTGTATCTTATGAGACACATAAGTCTGAAGCTTTTGAAAAGTTCAAAGAATTCAGACATGAAGTAGAAAAACAAACTGGAAAACCCATTAAGGTTCTTCGATCAGATCGAGGAGGTGAATACCTTAGCCAAGAATTCCTAGACTATCTTAAGGAAAATGGCATAGTCTCTCAATGGACTCCACCAGGAACACCTCAACTCAATGGAGTTTCAGAACGGAGAAATCGGACTCTATTGGATATGGTTCGATCCATGATGAGCTTCACAGACCTTCCCTGATTTTCTTTGGGGACACTCATTGTTAACTTCAATTTATCTACTGAATAGGGTTCCCTCTAAAACCGTTCCTACCACACCGTATGAGATATGGCACGGTAAGAAACCAAGTCTGAGTCATCTCAGAATTTGGGGTTGTCCGGCTCATGTCAAAAGACAACAAGCGGACAAGTTAGAGTTTAGGTCCTTTAGAGCTCGATTCATAGGATATCCTAAAGAGTCATTAGGATACTATTTCTACATTCCAGAAGACCACAATGTGATTGTGAGTCGACATGCCATCTTTCTTGAAAAATAGTTTATTCAAGATAGCGGCATTGGAAAGCAGATTAAGCTTGATGAGAAAGTCTCACAATGAGCTAAGGACCAATTGGAACCAAATCAGGTTGAGCCAATAAGAACACTACCTCCTCCACCTCGTAGATCGGAAAGAGTTTTCCATCCCCCTGAAAGATACTTAGGTATTATTTCAGAGGATAGTAGAGGAAATGTTCCTCGTAGGTAATGGTGCTCATGGTGATGATCCCAAAACCTACAACGAGGCGATATCAGATATCGACTCCGAGAAATGGCTAGAGGCAATGCAGTCAGAAATTGACTCGATGCACTCAAACCAAGTCTGGACCTTGGTAGATCCACCAGAAGGTATAGTACCTATTGGGTGTAAATGGATCTTCAAGAGAAAGATTGGTGCAGATGGAAATGTGGAGACATTCAAGGCTAGACTAGTGGCAAAAGGTTATAGTCAACGCGAAGGCATTGACTATCAGGATACCTTTTCCCAGTGGCTATGCTAAAATCCATCCGCACATTGCTTGCCGTTGCAGCCTATTTCGATTATGAAATATGGCAAATGGACGTGAAAATGGCATTTTTTTAAATGGATATCTTGAGGAAGATATCTATATGGAACAGCCGCTAGGTTTCACATCCAGTGATACTGATCACAAGGTTTGCAAGCTGCAAAGGTCCATATATGGACTTAAGCAAGCATCTCGGAGCTGGAACACTCGTTTCAATGATGTGATCAAAATGTTTGGTTTCATCAAAAATGAAGAGGAACCATGTGTTTTCAAAAAGGTCAGTGGGAGCGCTGTTGTCTTCCTCGTATTGTACGTGGATGACATCCTCCTTATTGGAAAATGATATTCCCATGTTGACACAGTCAAAATATGGTTGTCCAAGGAATTCTCCATGAAAGACCTAGGTGAAGCATCCTTTATTCTAGGAATTAAGGTCTATAGGGATAGACCGAATAGGATGCTAGGACTTTCACAGAAGATGTACATAGAGGAAGTACTAAAGAGGTTTAGTATGGAAAACTCTAAGAGGGGATTAATACCCTTCAGACATGGTATTCATCTTTCCAAGAAGATGTGCCCTAGCACACCTGAGGAAATAGAACGCATGAGCAAGATCCCTTATGCTTCTGCAATAGGGAGCCTCATGTATGCCATGCTATGTACACGACCTGATATAGCCCATGCTGTGAGTGTCACAAGCAGATATCAGTCAAATCCAGGTGAAGAACACTGGACTTCTGTGAAATGTATCCTTAAGTACTTGAGAAGAACTAAGGATATGATGTTGGTCTTTGGTAATGGAGAACTCCAAGTCCAGGGATACACAGACTCAGATTTCATGTCCGATATAGATGATCGAAAGTCGACATCTGAAAGTCTGTTTGTGTGCAATGGTGGAGCTGTCAGCTGGAAGAGTTTTAAGCAAATGGTGATAGCAGATTCCACCATGGAAGCAGAATATATCGCTGCATCAGAGGCTGCAAAGGAAGCATTCTGGTATAAGAAGTTTGCTACAAAGCTCGGAGTAATGCCATCAGATATGCCATTCCTCTATACTGCGACAATAATGGATGCCATAGCCCTTGCTAAGGAGCCAAGGTCTTACCAAAAATCCAAGCATATTGAGCGGCGATACCACCTCATCCGCGATTACCTCAAGAAGGGTTATGTCGAGGTCAAGAGAGTCAACTCCGCAGATAATGTGGCAGACCCACTTACAAAGCCGTTGGGCCAGCAGAAGATCGAAGCCCACCTTGAGAAGATGGGACTTAGACTTGTAGCCAATTGGCTTTAGGACAAGTGGGAGATTGTTAGATATATGTGCCCTAGAAGCCAGAATTGGCTGACACTTGTAATACACTTCTAGGGGCAAAATTATAATTTTGACTAATAATCAATAAAATGGATTATTTTCTATCACATATGTGTATTTAGTGTCTGTGATACATCCTTTGAGTTAATGGTAATGATAATTCATATTTTCAAGAGTTGAAAATTTAAGACATGAATAATCATTATTAACTCATAAACTGCTTTCCCGACCATAGGATCATCACGAGGATGGTGATTGATCCGGAAAGGTTGGTGTACAATCATTTCTCTTTAGTAGATGAGTCTTGAGTCTATGGTGTGGAGACACCGGAGCGAGAGTATAGGTACTCGTTAGAGAACGAGGGCACTGAGCGTGACCACCTCGAGTAGTCATTAAGGAAAGTCTACCTTCTCATCAATGACTGACTCGATGCTGCAGTAGTGTGTCTGGTTCTTTGACCTGAGGTGCATCGATAGTTCACCTTGAGGGTGTTATAGTTTGACTACACCATTACTCGGTCTCCTAGCCATATGGAACCCTGAGGTGTATGTTGGCTATAGCATGTTCATTGTAGGAACTGGATTGCATCAAGATGGAATCTATCTACCTCGGTGGTAGAGGAGCAGCCCTATGATGATCATGAGAATCAAGTCCAGAAGCCCATGGCCATGGCAGAGTGAAATAATAGAAAGAGTTTCTATTTAGATTTTCACATTGGACTCGAATCGAATGATTACATCATATGACAGAGACTAGGGTTTGACGAGTTCACCTTAACCCTAATCTGATCGGGGCTCAAGATAGAAGAACTTAATCACACAGGTAGCTGCACCAAGAGGTTCGCATTCAGCTCTGATGGGTTGCCACCATATACTGCTAGGTGTCACTGGTGGATTTTGGGAGCAATTAGAATGATTTAGATGATCGATCATTCTAGCTGTTCGAATCAGAAGAGTTCTGATCCATCGAAAGGAGTTTCGATGATGTCGATGATAGAGATCATGACATATCTCATTATCATATGGAATTGACTCTAACTGGATCATACAAATAAGGGTTTAGATCTAGATTGAAGGAAAATCTTGATTTTTCGGATCAAGTTCGTTTAGATCAGATCAGGTTCGAGAGATATATTTTAAAATTTTTTCTCTTTGATCTAGATAAGATCTGGGATGTTTCAGATCTGATTCTTATTATTTTAATAATTAAAATAAAATTAGATAAATTAAATTTAATTTAATTTACCTTGAAGTGGATAATCCTATTACCCGATGATGATCCTGTGAGCAGCGATAGGTTCTAGATCTAGCCATGCAAGTACTTGGTCTCTATCGGTATCCACTGGGACTGGATCTAGAGATCCTCTTCTTCTCTATCACATCTCTAAAAATTAGATCTGGATCTGATCTAGAGAATCTTCAAAATTCCTTTCGAAGATCAGCAGTTGTCCTTTGTAGTAGCACAACCTTCTAGCTTTCAGTTGCCTTTCTCTCGTCTAGATTGCACCAACCAAGGTCCAAACCACTTTAGATGTGGAGAGGAGAGGGAGAAGGTGGGTTTGGCATGGAGGAAGAGGGGAGAGGAGGCCTTGGGGTGTGGGAATTAAATTCCTTTCCAATCATATTAGATTATTTCTTGAGTTGGGCGCAGGATCTTATTTATAGACTAAGCGTGATCCAACTCCTCTTCTTCCCAACCAATCACAATCCTTTGTGAAATTAGATCTAAATCTGATTGGTGGAAATAGAGTCTCTTGGATTCCTCCTTAGATGGCACCTAAGATCAGTCAAAGTTGGTTCTTAGGAGAACTCTAATCGGAATCCAAAAAGGAGATGGAGTCCCTATCCAACAGGGACTCCTGGGCGCCTCCAGTTGAGGCACACGACAAGGGTGGCATGCGCCCTCCTCCTTGCCAGGTTCTGATAGGAGGATAGGCCCCTACTAGCTCTCCAATAGGTGCATGACACATGGACAGAAGTCAAAATGTTAATGGTCAATGTTTGACCAGTCAAAGGTCAACTTTTGACCAAAGTCAAAGGACGAGAAATGGTAGGTGACCAAAAATGGTAGGTATTGTCTTATAAAATAAGACAACCCTTTTCTGATCCGGATAGGCTCCAGTCAGACCAAATGAAAGCTTCTGATCGAGTACAAACTCCTTTGGCTCAGTCAGGACAACTATTTATGATAGTAAAAGAAGAACGTTAGGTTCAATCGAGTGCTAGCACGATTTTCTTGAACCTAATTGAATCTCATTCAGATCAATTGAACATTAGTTCAATTGATGATCACCAGATTCAAACCTTATTTGTGTGATCCAGTTAGTCAGTTTGTATGGTAATGGATATGTCTTCGACATCATCGAAACTTCTTTCGATGATCAAACTCTTCTGATTCAAACATAAATGATGATCATCTAAATCATTCTAATTTCCCAAACCAAGTGAAAGCAAGGTGGCATGAGGCTGGTGACCAATGTGATTGTTCTCTATCTTGGTCAGAAATAAGGTCAAACCCTATGTCTTATAAAATAAGACAACCTTCTCTAACTTGTCTCATGATCAACCTCCAGTTAGACCATATGAAGACCTCTGATTGAGCACAAACTCCTTTGGCTCAGTCAGGACAACTTATTTGTGATAGCAAAAGAAGAACGTTAGGTTCAATCGAGTGCTAGCACGATTTCTTTGAACCTAATTGAATCTCATTCAGATCAATTGAACTAGATCAGTTCAATTGATGATCACCAGATTCAAACCCTTGTTTGTGTGACCCAGTTAGGTTCAGTTCTGTATGGTAATGGGATATGTCATGATCTCTATCATAGACATCATCGAAACTCCTTTCGATGGATCAGAACTCTTCTGATTCGAACAGCTAGAATGATCGATCATCTAAATCATTCTAATTGCTCCCAAAATCCACCAGTGACACCTAGCAGTATATGGTGGCAACCCATCAGAGCTGAATGCGAACCTCTTGGTGCAGCTACCTGTGTGATTAAGTTCTTCTATCTTGAGTCCCGATCAGATTAGGGTTAAGGTAAACTCGTCAAACCCTAGTCTCTGTCATATGATATAATCATTCGATTCGAGTCCAATGTGAAAATCTAAATAGAAACTCTTTCTATTATTTCACTCTGCCATGGCCATGGGCTTCTGGACTTGATTCTCATGATTATCATAGGGCTGCTCCTCTACCACCGAGGTAGATAGATTCCATCTTGATGCAATCCAGTTCCTACAATGAACATGCTATAGCCAACATACACCTCAGGGTTCCATATGGCTAGGAGACCGAGTAATGGTGTAGTCAAACTATAACACCCTCAAGGTGAACTGCCGATGCATCTCAGGTCAAAGAACCAGACACACTACTGCAGCATCGAGTCAGTCATTGACGAGAAGGTAGACTTCCTAATGACTACTCGAGGTGGTCACGCTCAGTGCCCTCATTCTCTAACGAGTACCTGTACTCTCGCTCCGGTGTCTCCACACCGTAGACTCAAGACTCATACTACTAAAGAGAAGCGATCGTACACCAACCTTCCGGATCAATCACCATCCTCGTGATGATCCTATGGTCGGGAAGCTATTTATGAGTTAATAATGATTATTCATGTCTTAAATTTTCAACTCTTGAAAATATGAATTATCATTACCATTAACTCAAAGGATGTATCACAGACACTAAATACACAGGTGTGATAGAAAATAACCCATTTTATTAATTATAGTCAAAATTATAATTTTGCCCCTAGAAGTGTATTACAAGTGTCAGCCAATTCTGGCTTCTAGGGCACATATATCTAACAATCTCCCACTTGTCCTAAAGCCAATTGGCTACAAGTCTAAGTCCCATCTTCTCAAGGTGGGCTTCGATCTTTGCTGGCCCAACGGCTTTGTAAGTGGGTCTGCCACATTATCTGCGGAGTTGACTCTCTTGACCTCGACGTAACCCTTCTCGAGGTAATCGCGGATGAGGTGGTATCGCCGCTCAATATGCTTGGATTTCTGGTGAGACCTCGGCTCCTTAGCAAGGGCTATGGCGCCATTGTTGTCGTAGTAAAGAGGAATGGCATCTGATGGCATTACTTCGATTTCTGCAGCAAACTTCTTTAATGCTTCCTTCGCAGCCTCTGATGCAGCGATATATTCTGCTTCCATGGTGGAATCTGCTATCATGTTTGCTTGGAAACTCTTTCCAGCTGACAGCACCACCATTGCACACAAACAGACTCCCAGATGTCGACTTTCGATCATCTATATCGGACATGAAATCCGAGTCTGTGTATCCCTGGACTTGGAGTTCTCCATTACCAAAGACCAACATCATATCCTTAGTTCTTCTCAAGTACTTAAGGATACATTTCACAGAAGTCCAGTGTTCTTCACCTAGATTTGACTGATATCTGCTTGTGACACTCACAGCATGGGCTATATCAGGTCGTGTACATAGCATGGCATACATGAGGCTCCCTATTGCAGAAGCATAAGGGATCTTGCTCATGCGTTCTATTTTCCTCAGGTGTGCTGGGGCACATCTTCTTGGAAAGATGAATACCATGTCTGAAGGGTATTAATCCCCTCTTAGAGTTTTCCATACTAAACCTCTTTAGTACTTCCTCTATGTACATCTTCTGTGAAAGTCCTAGCATCCTATTCGGTCTATCCCTATAGACCTTAATTCCTAGAATAAAGGATGCTTCACCTAGGTCTTTCATGGAGAATTCCTTGGACAACCATAATTTGACTGTTGTCAACATGGGAATATCATTCCCAATAAGGAGGATGTCATCCACGTACAATACGAGGAAGACAACAGCGCTCCCACTGACCTTTTTGAAAACACATGGTTCCTCTTCATTTTTGATGAAACCAAACTTTTTGATCACATCATTGAAATGAGTGTTCCAGCTCCGAGATGCTTGCTTAAGTCCATATATGGACCTTTGCAGCTTGCAAACCTTGTGATCAGTATCACTGGATGTGAAACCTAGCGGCTGTTCCATATAGATATCTTCCTCAAGATATCCATTAAGGAATGCCATTTTCACGTCCATTTGCCATATTTCATAATCGAAATAGGCTGCAACGGCAAGCAATGTGCGGATGGATTTTAGCATAGCCACTGGGGAAAAGGTATCCTGATAGTCAATGCCTTCGCGTTGACTATAACCTTTTGCCACTAGTCTAGCCTTGAATGTCTCCACATTCTCATCTGCACCAATCTTTCTCTTGAAGATCCATTTACACCCAATAGGTACTATACCTTCTGGTGGATCTACCAAGGTCCAGACTTGGTTTGAGTGCATCGAGTCAATTTCTGACTGCATTGCCTCTAGCCATTTCTCGGAGTCGATATCTGATATCGCCTCGTTGTAGGTTTTGGGATCATCACCATGAGCACCATTACCTACGAGGAACATTTTCTCTACATTCTCTGAAATAATACCTAAGTATCTTTCAGGGGGATGGAAAACTCTTTCCGATCTACGAGGTGGAGGAGGTAGTGTTCTTATTGGCTCAACCTGATTTGGTTCCAATTGGTCCTTAGCTCGTTGTACTTGTGAGACTTTCTCATCAAGCTTGATCTGCATTCCAATGCCGCTATCTTGAATAAACTATTTTTCAAGAAAGATGGCATGTCGACTCACAATCACATTGTGGTCTTCTGGAATGTAGAAATAGTATCCTAATGACTCTTTAGGATATCCTATGAATCGAGCTCTAAAGGACCTAAACTCTAACTTGTCCGCTTGTTGTCTTTTGACATGAGCCGGACAACCCCAAATTCTGAGATGACTCAGACTTGGTTTCTTACCGTGCCATATCTCATACGGTGTGGTAGGAACGATTTTAGAGGGAACCCTATTCAGTAGATAAATTGAAGTTAACAATGAGTGTCCCCAAAGAAAATCAGGGAGGTCTGTGAAGCTCATCATGGATCGAACCATATCCAATAGAGTCCGATTTCTCCGTTCTGAAACCCCGTTGAGTTGAGGTATTCCTGGTGGAGTCCATTGAGAGACTATGCCATTTTCCTTGAGATAGTCTTAGGAATTCCTGCTAAGGTATTCACCTCCTCGATCTGATCGAAGAACCTTAATGGGTTTTTCAGTTTGTTTTTCTACTTCATGTCTGAATTCTTTGAACTTTTCAAAAAGCTTCAGACTTGTGTCTCATAAGATACACATACCCATACCTAGATAGATCATCGGTAAAGGTAATGAAGTAGACAAAATTGCCTCTAGCCGGCACATCAAATGGGCCGCACACATCAGTATGTACTAGGGCAAGGAGATCTGTGGCCCTCTCCCCATGTCCAACAAAAGGGAGTTTAGTCATTTTGCCTTGAAGACAAGATTCACAAGTTGGATATGACTCAAAAGTCAATGGACTCAATAGCCCATTTTTTCTCCAATTTGTTGATCCTATCTTCTGCTATATGACCTAATCTCAGGTGCCATAGATATCTATCGTTTGGACTATCCCTAGGTCGTTTGGCATTCACGTTTGCTCGATAGTTAGAAATAGGTACATCAATATGTAGCTGATAAAGACCATTAATAAGGAAACCATTTGCAATTTTATTTCTTTCATAAAGAATGTTACAATGGTCCTTAAAGAAGGTGATCACATAACCTTCTTGTGCTAAGCATGAAACAGAAATCAAATTCCTGCTAGCTGCAGGCACATAATAACAGTCTTTTAAAACTAAGTCTAAACCAGATGGTAATCGAAGAGGGTATGTTCCCACGGCTACTGCAGCAACTCTTGCTCCATTACCAACGCGTAGGATCATGTCTCCATCCCTCAGCCTCCTGCTATCCTCAAGACCCTGCATAGAAGTGCATAGATGAGCACTAGAACCAGAGTCAAGCACCCAACTGGATGCAGAAGAAACCGTAAGGTTAGACTCAATAACGAGCATACCTCCAGAAGGACCTTCCTTCTTGTTCTTCAGGGTGGCCAGGTAAGTAGGGCAGTTCCGCTTCCAATGGCCGTCGCTGTTGCAATGGAAACACTTTCCTTTGCCATCGGCCTTTTTCTTTGGCTCTGCCTTCTTCTTCTTTGATCCTTCCACCTTTGCTTTTTCACAGACTTCTTTTTCTTTCCATAAGACTTTCTTTTGGAAGAAGTCCGTTCCATAGCAAGAACTGAGCCTTTAGAACCTTTCATTAGAAAGCTCAGCGGTAACCAGCATATTCATTAATTCGGCCAAGGAATTTTGAAGTTTATGTATGTGGTAATTCATGATGAATTGCCCATATGCATCAGTCAAGGATTGCAGAATAATATCATTCTGCAGATCCAAGTCCTAACTTCACACCGAGCTTCTCAAGCTCTTCCATGTCCTTGATCATTGTCAGACAGTGATCTTGGACTGACTGCCCATCATACATCTTAGCCTTAAAAAGTCATTTCGTGACTTGATATTTGGCTG
>QRFJ01000845.1:647999-682852 GCA_006176705.1 Cocos nucifera | reverse complement strand
AGCCGATTCGAGTCATATCCCCATGAAGGATATTCGGGTAAGTGGCAAATTTCATCATGGATCGGACCGATGTTATAACAGAGTCCGATTTCTTCTTTCAGAGCTTATTATCTATTAAATAGGATTCCAAATAAGTCTGTAGTTAAAATCCCATATGAGATATGGACAGGGCATAAGCTAGCTCTTTCATACCTTAGGGTTTGGGGGTGCCCGACTTATGTCAAACGATTAGTTACAGACAAACTTGGACCTAGGTCTGACAAGTGTACATTCATAGGATACCCAAAAGAGACCAAAGGATACTATTTCTACCATGGTGATGAACAAAAGGTGTTCGTCAGCCTTAGGACAACCTTTTTGGAAAAGAAATTTCTTGATGAAGGAGCTGTTGCCTCTAAGGTTGAACTTGATGAAGTTCAATAGGTAGAAAGTTCGACACAGAATGTTGGATCTAAGTCAGATTTGATCTGATCAGATCCGAAGCCTAGTGAACCCGCACCATTAAGGCGATCCGGTAGAGTACCCCACCATCCAGACAGACACTATGGATTCTTGGTCCAGGATGGTGATCCCATCGAACTTGATGAGAACGATGAGGATCCGATCACTTATATGGATGCGATGTAAAGATCCGACTCTGAGAAATGGCTAAAAGCCATGAGATCCAAAATGGATTTCATGAAGGTCAATTATGTATGGACATTAGTTGATCCACCTGAAGGAGTTAAATCCATTGGGTGTAAATAGATCTTCGAAAGGAAGAGGGGCGCAGAAGGAAAGGTGGAGACCTATAAAGCCTGTCTGGTTACCAAGGGGTATCATCAACATTATGGTATTAACTATGATAAGACGTTCTCTCCTGTGGCAATGCTCAAGTTCATTCGGATCATGCTTGTCATTACTGTTCATCTGGACTATGAGATCTGCCAGATGGATGTGAAGACAGCTTTTCTAAATAGAGAGCTGATCGAAGAGGTGTATGTGATACAACCTGAAGGGTTTACATCCACAGATGAGTTCAGGGTGTGCAAGCTTTAGATATCCATTTATGGATTGAAGCAGGCATCTCGGAGTTAGAACATGTGTTTTGATAAAGTGATCAAAATATATGGCTTCATTAAGAACAGAGAAGAATCCTGCATTTACAAATAGACAAATAGTCCAGTAGTGGTATTCCTTATTTTGTACATGGACGATATTCTCTTAATCGGGAATGACATCTCCGCACTATAAGGAATAAAAGTCTGGTTGTCATCATAGTTCTCCATGAAGGACTTGGGTGAAGCATCCTACATCCTAGGGATGAAGATCTATAGGGATAGATCTAAAAGGATGCTTAGTATATCCCAATCCACGTACATAAAAACTGTGCTGAAGAGGTTCGGTATGGAGAATTCCAAAAAGGGCTATCTTTCGATAGGCCAAGAAATTTTTCTCTTTAAAAAGGATTATCCGACAACTCCTGAAGAGAGAGCGTAAAAGTAAAATTCCATATACTTCGGTAGTGGGGTCTATTATGTAGGCAATGACATGTATGAGACCAGACGTAGCATACTCACTAAGAGTAATGAGTAGATACCAGTCTAACCCTGGAGAAAATCACTGGAAGGTGGTTAAAACCATCCTTAAGTATTTGAGAAATACTAAGAACCAATGGTTGGTTTATAGTGAGTCAGATCTGAAGCTTGTGGGATTTACAGACTCCAGCTTTCAATCTGATCATGATGACAGTAAAAGTGTGTCGGGGTATATCTTTACTCTAAATGGTAGAGCCATCTGCTAAAAAAGTTTCAAGCAGCATACAGTGGTTGACTCTGTTTGCAAAGCAGAGTACATGGCAGCATCAGATGTGGCAAAGGAAGCTGTGTGGCTGAGGAAGTTTATCACTGAGCTCAGAGTAGCACCTCCATTAATGGTCAAGTCCTGCTCTACTATGATAGCACTGGCGCCATAGCTCAAGCAAAAGAATCGAAGGCACACCAGCGAACAAAGCATATTCTACGCCGCTTTCATTTGGTCCATAAGATTATAGATTATGGTGATGTCGATCTTCAAAAGATCGATGGAAAGGAAAACCTAGCCGACCCCTTCACTAAAGCCCCGGCAATCAAGGAGTTCGACAATCATAAGTCGAAGATGGGTATTAAATACTGTGCTGAGTGGCTTTAAGATAAGTGGGAGTTGTTGAAAATTATGTTTCAAAGCCAATCATCAGTCTGTTGATGGTTGAGCTATTTTATAATTATAATTAATTTATTAATTAATAAAAATATTTTGGCATCTTTTTCATCATAAGTTTACATCTTCTAATGAACTTCATTGTTGTGATGAAGTTCTTAGGACTATTTTATTTCAATAAAGAGAGGATTTATCGATTAGTCCTTAAATTTATTTATGACTAAATGATAGGCTGTTAATTAGGACAATAGCGTCTATCGAGCATAGATCGCTATATGCCATATAGGCTGGTTGTCCTCTTAACCAAGAAGTATGGAGACACTGGTATGGCATACAGGTGAGATGTATGGGTACATCGTCATTGAACATGACCAACTTCAGAGCATTCTACTATCGAAAATATCTCTGATGGGATATAGGTATAAGTATCCCTTAGACCTGAGATCACCTCAGTGACTTGCAAGCAACTCACTATGCTTTGGTACCGGACTAACTGAATTTCTAATTCAGCAACGGAAGACTTCTGGGCACAATCAAGTACTTGTGAAGTCGAAGTGTGATCAAGATGGAATTGATCACTCTAAGAGTTGGAGAAGAATATATCACTGTATTTCAATATAGCAAAACCTTGCCCAAGATAATCCATCAGATGGATTTGGTATTTTAAAATACAATGTGGATAATCTTATCAAAGTTGACAGTTGAACTCTGATGTGTCCTATGAGCATTGTGGCCAAGGGGATGAATTATATGGAAACTATATCCACATGGGTTCTAAAGATGGTGTTCTACACCTTCGACCTATCCGACCGTCGGATATCATTGCTAGATAGTCACTTTGATTGGTACAGAAATTTATTTCTATGCTACCAACTTAGGTTCGGACCTATGAGGTCACATACATTAGAGCTTACAATCTGATCAAATGGTTGATCAACGATTAAGAATCGTTCTAGGGTTAAATAATCAATACGATTGGTATTTAACCTAGTGCAAGTATTGCAGGAGGATCAATTAGCAATTAGATTACTAATTAGCTTAATTTGATTAAGCCAATAGGCTGAGATTAAGTTTAATTAAATATGATTTAATTAGATTTCGTTTGGACTTGATTGGATCAAGTTCAATTAGTTTATTGGATAAGCCAAGTGCAAGGAAGAACTAGTCCTAGTCTAACTAGGATTTGGATTAACCTAATTTTCTAATTTGATTAGAAAATAAATTAAAATTAAATATGATTTAATTAATTTAATTAAGTTCTTAAATGGATTAGGATCTTATTTAATTGGATTGGTTTAATTTTGATTTTATTTGGTTAAAAGATCTTGTTTGACCAAGTCAAAATAGGAGTCCTAGTGTGACTAGGACTCCTATCTCCTTGCGCCACCCTGGTCCCAATGCCCCCCATACCTATTTTTTAGATATTTTTCATGGAAAATTCCTTTCTTCCTAATTTCTATGCCCCCTCTCTCCCACCAAGTCATATTTGGAAGTTAGGTGGAAGACCAAGTCAAAGGAGGAATTCGTTTTGCTTAGCATTCTATGAGATAGAATCATTATTGACCAAAACATCTTTCCTTGAGTACCTCCTCCTCTTTTAATTAATTCTTCTCTTATTCTATGAAAATAATCTTCTTTTCTATGCACCCTCCCTTGCTGGTCCATGTCAAAAATTATGGAGGAGGCGCCCAAGAGTTAGGCACCCCAACAACTTCCCATGTTTGGATATTTCTAGTCTAGGAATTTGACCAAACTTAGACTCTTCTTTTTTCCTATTTATTGGATGAATTTTATTCTAATTTTTTTGTGAAATACAGACCATTGGAAGAGGTTTGGGGTGTGCAAAAATCAGGGGAATAGGGTCCTTGGGCATGGGGGTTCCACAGGCACCAAACTAGGTGTCTAGGTGAGAGAAAAGAGAAGAAGAAGAGGGTCTTCTTTTAGGGTTGTTTTATTTTCAAGCTCTCCTCCTTTCTTTTGAGTTTTTTTTTAGAAAGTTTCAGATTAGCAAACTCTCATCTTCCTTTTCATATTTTGAAAAGTCCAAATTTTGAAGAAGAGAGCATCGGATCGACCATCGAAGAAGGATCAGCACAGTACTAGCATGCTGTGCTGATTTCCTGCATTGGACTTCATATCAGAGACTGTAGGCTCGTGTGGATGACTCCTAGAGGTCAGATGCATGTGCGGCTCATGACTTCATCCTCAAGCCTGGATTGATAAGTTAGTATGTCTAAACTTGCTAAGATAATAGATCTGATCTATAAACTTCATACCTGCATTTGATGTAGTGTAGATCTAAGTTGATTTGATCAACCTTTTTCTTTCTTATTTGATTTTAATTTTTGATTTAATATCATACCTTAATCATATAATAGATCTGAGATCTAGGTATTTACATGATTATTTAAGTAAATTTTAAATTTATTTAAGTCTTCCGTTGTAAGATCTTAAAAAAGTTTCAAGATCTACCTATAAAACCCTAGATCTGATTCCTTCACAATCGATCTCCTCCTTTTTTATGATGACAAAATATTTGAGCATAAGCAAAAATAAAGCATGTAGAAGCCTACATCACTTACTAGAATATCATATTGAGTTATTTGATAAATATTACATAAAGAGCAGTTTGAAGATTACTTATGGTTAGACATTCAAATTATTTGCAAAAGTGTTTGACTTACTTATTCCTTTTGTCAATTTTACTTCAATTTTGCTTATAGCCCAATTTTATTTACTCTACTTCTCCTTTTTGACATCATCAAGTAAGATCTTAAGGGATTTTAAAATTCAAAAAGAAAAAAGCCTTCCTCTTAAATTATTTCATATGTTTTTTTTGTTAGAACAAGAGTTTATAACAAAACTTTCAATTAGCTTATATACAATATAATGTTTACAGCATATCATAAATAGAATTTTAGCTAATTCATAGAGGTTACATTTCACATCATCCAAATGACATCATCATATTTATATACACATATTTACATCCAAATGATATCATTCTACAGACAATAAAATATAACATCAAGTCATCAAAATATATAAGTGCTAAAGGTATCAAAAGCATTCATGAGAGTTAAACCATCAAAACATACAAAATTTATGGATACAACTATCCATGACTCAAGCAGCCAATAGTACCAATACCATAAGTTAGATTCAAAAAAATATAACCAACAATGACTTGATCAACAACTCATAAAAATAATTAAGAGATACTAGATCATAACCTAATACAAAGATGACTAAACTAGATCTAATAGAGATCACGGCTGGAAGCATCTGAATCAGATGAGGAATCAGAGATATGATGAAGTATATCAAATGATAGATGTATCAAATTTAAAAAATTAAATCAAAAATTTAAAAAATTGAATCAAATCAAATGAATCAGCTTCCCTCAAATATCAAAGGCTCTTCTTCTTTTCGAATGAATATGATTCTTTGAACAGATTTTCAAATATGTACTTTTAAGCTTTAAGAAGATTAGAGCTTTTTAAAGATTTAAATAGTAAAATCAAACATAATATTTAATTTATTATTTATTTTTTTCTTTTCTTAAATAAATTTTAGTCAATTAAGCTCGAAAAAGATATATATCAAAAATATATCGAGCAAAATAAAGATAGTATATGAGCAAAAATGATTTTACAAAAAATTTTAAAGGCATATTAAAAATTTTATATTATATTCATATTTTTAAATGAGTTTCAAAATTAGATGTATGTATCAAAATTAATTTATTTGGAGTGAGAATATATTTTAAATTAGTTTTAACTCTAATTAGTTATCAAAAATGATTTGGCAATCAAATCAATTAAATTTAAACTGAATAATCACATGAAGGCTTAAGTTAAAAGGATCATAAAATAATCAAAGTTCATTGTTCTTAACTTAAATTAATTAGAATGTTTAGTCAAGGCTAACTAGATAATATTTAACAAACAAACATTTTTTTTCTTATTTTTTAAGAGTAAATACCAAAAAATTCAATACATAATATTTTTTCTTCCTCTTTTTCATAATTATTATTAGATAAATTTATCTTTTAGCTTTTCTTCTCCATTTTGAAAGAATACAATAAATTTAGAATAAATATTTTTTTTAATTCTATTTATGAACAATATGGATTAAAAACACATCTCTCCCTTTTTGAATAAAATAAATATATTAAACAAAATTATTTTAAACTTCAAAGATTCAAGAGAGATGGAATATTTCAAAGATTAAAGATTTTAAATAGATCATTCAAAGCAAATTATAAGATATATTCAATTTTTTAGGGATCATATTTTTTTTTCTTTTATTATTATTATATATATATTAAGATCAATAAAATACAAGATAAATATTAAGCTGTCTGATATTAATTGATTAAAAACTAAAGTTCTCTTTGAATATTTAGTTTTAATAGCTTCTTTGAAATATTTTGCTTGACATCAATATCAAAACACTTAAAAAGTGTATTTTTTTAAAATTCATTTTTCAAAATTAATCAATATGAACAAGGCATGAATATTCATCAATAATCCTCTTTTAAGATCAAAAATAATTTTTTGATACTAATTAATTTTTAAAAAGAATAATAATATGATCAAAATGTGTAAAATACAAATAGTTGCTTAAAATGAATCAAATGATCAAAATCATTAGAATGCTCAAATAAATCCTTGAGATAATTAAAGTATAATTGCTTATCCATAATTTTTCTTATTAAGTTCAAAAATAATTTTTCTTCTTATTGTCAAGAAAAAAATAAGAAGGATGGATAATTTTTAACTTAAAGCAATGAAATTAAGTCTCAAGGATTGATCCAAAAGTATTAATAGAGGATAAATTATGATCAAAGAAGGATATTTAAGCAAAAAGATCTAGAATTTCCAATTCTCTCCTAATCTCACAGTATTTATCTTCACTTAAGGCCTTAATAAAAATATCAGCTAATTATTTTTTAGTACAAATATAATCAAGAATTATGTCATTATTTTGAACATGCTCTCTTATAAAATGATGTCTTATTTCAATGTGTTTTAACCTAAAGTGTTGAATTGGATTCTTAGTTAGATTTATGGTACTAGTATTATTATATCTTATGGAAGTTTTATTTAGTTTAATACCAAAGTCCTTAAGTTGTTACTTAATCCATAAGATTTGTGCACAGTAACTTTTGGCTACAATGTATTCTGTCTCGACCGTAGATAATGCTATCGAATTTTGCTTCTTGTTAAACCAAGAGATTAAATTAACTCTTAGAAATTGGCAAGTTCCACTAGTATTTTTTCTATCTAATCTACATCCAGTAAAATCTGCATCTGAATATTCAATTAAATCGATTGATGAATTCTTAGAGTATCATAAACCTACGAATTGAGTTCCTTTTAGATATTTAAATATTATTTTTACAGCATCTAAATGTGATTTTTTTGAATTAGATTAAAATCATGCACATAAACAAATACTAAACATGATATCTGGTCTACTAGCAATTAAATACAATAAAAAATCTATCATGCTTCTATAGACTTTTGTATCAACACTTTTACCTCCTTCATCCTTGTCAAGCTTATATGATGGACTCATGGGCGTACCAATAGCTTTGGAGCTCTCCATCCCAAATCTTTTAAGTAGCTCTCTTATGTACTTACTTTGGATGATGGAGATTTCTTTCTTTGTTTGTTTGATTTGAAGTCTGAGGAAGAACGTTAGTTCACCTATCATGCTCATTTCGAACTCCTCCTGCATGAGCTTAGCAAAATCTTGACATAAAGTTTCATTAGTAAACCCAAATATAATATCATCAACATATATTTGTATTACTAAGATATTATCATGATCTCTTTTAATGAAAAGGGTTGTATCTACATTTTCTCTTGAACATTCATTATTAAGCAAGAATTTACTTAATCTTTCATACCAAGCCCTAGATGCTTGTTTTAAACCATATAATGCTTTGTTTAATTTGAAAACATGATTGGAAAAGCATGATTTTCAAAATCGAAAGATTATTCTAAATAAACTTCTTTGATAATATATTCATTTAGAAAAGCACTTTTAATATCCATTTAAAATAACTTAAAATTCATAAAGCATGCATAAGCGAGTAAAAGTCTAATTGCTTCTAGTCTAGCAACAGATGCAAAAGTCTCATTGTAATCAATTTTCTCTTCTTGATTATAACCCTTTGTAACTAATCTTGCTTTATTCCTAATTATATTTTCATTTACATCCAATTTATTTCTATATACCCATTTTATGCCAATAATTGGATCATTTTTAGATCTTGATACTAAGGTCCATACATTATTTCTTTCGAATTGATTAAGTTCCTCTTGCATTGTATTTATCCAATTATAATCTTTTTCAACTTTATTTATGATTTTAGGTTCAAAATGAGAAACAAATATAAAATGATTGTATACATCTCTAAGTAAAGAGTGAGTTCTTATCTCGTGTGTAGGATCACCAATAATTAGTTTTTTGGGATGATTGTGAACATACCTTCATTTTTTTGGAAGATCATTTGTACCTTGAGGTTGTTCTTATTGTCCTTCACCCTCATTTTCTTACTTGTCTTCATTATCCTTTTCATTTTGAATTGTTGAATCCTTTAGGATGATCTCCTTCATCTCTTCTATAAGAGAATCTGCATCATCAATACCCTCACTCTTTCTTGATGGAAGATCATTAGTCTCATCAAAAACAACATGTATTGACTCCTCTACTACTAAGGTTCTTTTGTTAAATACTCTAAAAGCTTTACTAGAAGAGGAGTAACCAAGAAAAATAGCTTCATCGGATTTTGCATCAAATTTTTCTAGTTTTTCTTTACCATTGTTCAAAACAAAATATCGACAACCAAAAACATGAAAATATGTAATGTTAGGTTTTCTTCCTTTCCAAAGCTCATAAGATATTTTCTTTAAAATTGGTCTGATTAGGGCACAGTTTAAGATGTAATATGCCGTGTTAATTGCTTCCACCCAAAAGTATCTTGGGAGGTCGCTTTCACATAGCATGAATGGGTTATTTCTTCTAGAGTCCTATTTTTTCATTCTACCATCTATTTTATTGGGGTGTCCTAGGTGCTGAAAAATTATGGCTTATTCCTTTTTCATTATAAAATTTTTCAAAGTCTTAGTTTTCAAATTCAATTCCATGATCACTTCAAATGCTTTGAATTGAAAATTTTTTTTCATTGATAACTTTTCGATAAAACTTTGAGAAAATATGAAAAGTTTCATCTTTATGTACCAAAAAAAAATTCATGTAAAATATGAGTAGTCATTGATAATTATAAAATCATAACATTTTTCACTTAAGCTTATTGTTCTTATAGGACCAAACAAATCCATGTGCAATAGTTCTGTTAGTGCAGAAACTGGTTGACGTCGGATTGAACTAGAGTGGAGGAGGATGAGATCGCCGTCGATGACTTGCAAAACAACGTCCCATCCAGAGCCGATGGGGGTGGCTCCGGCAAGACCCTCCGACGCTCAAGTTAGCTCTGGCCAACAGAAATGGAGTGCTCAGTGTGGAGTTCGACAGAGTTTCAAGGAGGAGAGAAGAGTTCTAGAACCTGGCGTAAGCATATCTGGAGGATCCTTTTTATAGGCGGAGATTGTTATAACTACCTTGATTAATAATTATCGTAACTGTCCTGATCAATGTCGATCATTATTGACTTGATAAATGCCGATCGTTATTGACTTGATAAATGCTGATCGTTATTGTCGTATAACTATTTAGTAGTGGGATCACCTGCAGAAATTCGTCAATAGTCTGTAAGAAGTTTGGCTTCCATAGAAGTTCGGCCACTGAGGAGTTCGATCGTTGGAGGAGTCTGCAAGGAGTTCAGCTTCTGCAGAAGTCCGACCACTGGAGGAGTCCATAAGGAGCTCGGTCGCTAATGAGTTCGACCACTGAGGAGTTCGAAAGAGGCTCGACCGCTAAGAAGCTCGGCTAAGGCTCATTTGCTGAAGCTTTCCCATGACTATCGATTGCATTGTCGACTGAGCATCTGATTGGACTTCGATGGGAGTGGGATTTATCCCCAATAATAGTCCCTCCACTTCCAAGTTTGAAATTTGAAGGAAGGGAGTACCAAAATAGACGACTGCCGAAGTTTTTTTTCGGGCTCCACACCCATTGAAGTTGAAGTTCGGGGGATCATATCTCCTGCCCCAGAGGTTACCTCAGGGAAGACCTCATCTTGCGGTCAAAGTTGATGGAGATCCTATCTCCTATAGACTTCTAAGCTCGAACTTGGACTTTGCTCACGTTAGGATGAGGTTCTCCTCTTGTTTCTAACAGACTGTGGGGGCACATAAGGGCCATTATCAAGGCCTCTCCCTCCATCTCATCTATGATAAATGAGGCCTTCGACTTTGCTCGCATTAGGATGATGTTCTCCTCCTATTTCTAACGGACTATGGAGGCACGTAAGGGCCATTGTCAGGGCCTCTCCCCCATCTCATCTAAAGTGAACGAGGCCTTCGACATTGCTCATGTTAGGATGAGATTCTCCTTCTATTCCTAATGGATTGTGGGGGCATGTAAGGGCCGTTGTCAGGGCCTCTCCCCCATCTCGTCTAAAGTGAACGAGGCCTTCGACTTCGCTCGCATTAGAATGAGGTTTTTCTCCTATTCCTAACGGACTATGAGGGCACATAAGGTCGTTGTCAGGGCCTCTCCCCCCATCTCGTCTAAAGTAAATGAGGCCTTCATCTTTGCTCGTGTTAGGACGAGGTTCTCCTCCTATTCCTAACGAGCTATGGGGCACGTAAGGGCCGTTGTCATGGCCTCTCCCCCATCTCGTCTAAAGGGAACGAGGCCTTCAACTTTGCTCGTGTTAGGAAGAGGTTCTCCTTCTATTCCTAACGAGCTGTGGGGGCACATAAGGGCCGTTGTCAGGGCCTCTCCCCCCATCTCGTCTAAAGGGAACGAGGCCTTTGACTTTGCTCGCATTAGGATGAGGTTCTCCTCCTGTTGCTAACGGGCCACTTTCGCTCGTTTCTCTCCTATCATCATGTAATTCTTGCACCAGAAAACAATAATGCTAAATGAAGGAGTCTTATTAAAGGCAGTTTACTGATAATACATCCTCAGATTTTTTGAGTTCCAAGGTTGGGGAAGCATTATTCCTCCAAGCTCCTTCAGGCGATAAGTTTTGAATCGGATGACCTCCACCACATCATACGGACCTTCCTAATTTGGGGTGAGCTTCCCTTGGCTCTGAGGCTATGAGACGGCAGCTCATCGAAGCACTAGGTCCCTCACTTTGAACGTCTTACCTCTAACTCTGGAGTTGTAGTACTGGACCACCTTCCATCTGTAGGCTGCCATTCGGATCCGGGCTTCCTTCCTTCTTTCTTCCAACAGGTCGAGATTAACTCTGAGGTCTTGGGGGTTGAGCTGCTTGTTGAAGCCCATGACTCGTACAGACGGGAGCTTAAGTTCGATCGGGATAACTGCCTCCATGCCGAAAGCCAAGACGAAAGGTGTTTCTCCAGTCGGTACCCTTTGTGTAGTTCGGTATGCCCAGAGGATGTGGTAGAGTTCATCCACCCAGGAACCCTTTGCACTGTCGAGCCTTGTCTTGATGCCTTGCAACAGGATTCGGTTGGTCACCTCAGCTTCTCCATTGGCCTATGGGTGAACCACTGATGTGAAGCGGTAGGAGATGTTTAGTCCTTCGTAGAACTCGACGAACCTCGCCCCAACGAACTATCACCCATTGTCGGTTATAAGGATTCAGGGTAGACCAAACTGGCAGACAAGTGACTTCCAGACGAAGTCCTGCACCTTGGCCTCAATAATCTTCACTAATGGTTCGGCTTCGACCCACTTGGTAAAATAGTCGATCGCGATCAGGAGAAACTTCTGTTGCCCAGATGCCGTCGAGAAGGGGCCAAGTATGTCCATTCCCTATTGCGCAAATGGCCAAGGTGCACTTAGCGAAGTAAGCTCGAAGGCCAGCTATCTTTGTATATTTGCGTTCTTCTAACAGCGATCGCACTTCTTCACATACTCCATGAAATCGTGAAACAAGATCGGCCAATGGTACCCTTGCCGAAGAAATCTTTGCGATAGGGACTTGGCTCCTACGTGACTTTCGTAGAGTCCTTCATGCACCTCCCAGAGTGCGAGGTCGACCTCCGAAGGTCGGAGACATCTCAGTAGTGGGAGGGAGTATGACCTCTTATACAACTTGCCTTCATGTAAAACGTAGTAGGAGGCCTGATTCCTGAGCTTTCGAGCTTCTTTTGAATCATGAGGAAGAACCTCCTCCTTGAGATAGGCGATCGATGGGTCAATCCAGCTCGGCTCGAATTCCATGTGTAGAATGACCTGGGGTTCCTCTATGGTTGGGCACTTCAGAACGTCCAAGAATACTTCTTTGGAAAGCCCGACCGAGGCTAAAGTGGTCAACTTGGAGAGAAGATTGGCTCTGATATTTTCCACCCTCGAAAGTTATCGGATGTCAAAATTGTCAAAGGTCGGGGTCAAATCCCTCACCTTTCCTAGGTATCTCACCATACTATTCTCCCGTGCCTCGTAGCTGCCATTAACTTGGCATACCACCAGCTGAAAATCGCTGAAGACTTGAAGCTAATCTACTTTTAATTTCTTCGCTATTTTTAATTCGACGATCAGCACTTCATATTCGATCCCATTATTAGTCGTAGGAAACTCGAAGCACAGTGCATACTCGGCGACGATGCCCTCAGGGCTAATTAAGACTAGCCCTACACCAGCTCCAGTGGAGTTGGACGAGCCATCCACATGCAGAGCCCAAAAGCCTTCGAGGAAGTCAGCACTTTCCTCGAAGAGGTTTGACTGCGATAGCAGGACGCCAGTCTCATTCTATTCAAGCTCGGGTTCGATTGGAATGGTACATTCTAACACAAAATCCACCAATATCTGAGTCTTGATCGATGGCTTGGGTTAGTAGTTGATGTCAAACTCTGTGAGCTCGATTGCCCATTTTGCGATTCTCCCAAAAGCGTCTGCTCGGTGCAGGACTGCTTTTATTGGTTGGTCCGTGAGGACCGTAATGGTGTGCTCCTGAAAATAAGATGAAAGTTTTCGGACAGCAATTAGAAGAGAGTAAATCAGTTTTTCTAATCTTGAGTACCTGGTCTCCGCATCCCTCAGGACTCAGCTCACATAGTAGATCGATCGCTGCATCTTCGCTTCCTCTTTGACCAGGACTACCGCTAGGGCCACTGGAGAGACAGCCAGGTACAAGAATAATTCCTCCCCAGGTTTGGGCTTTATCAGCAATGGGGATGAGCCGAGGTAGTTTTTAAGTTTTTCGAATGCCTGTTGGCACTCCGCTGTCCAGCAGAAGTTCTTCGATTGCCTGAGAACTTGGAAGAAGGGCACACATCATTCAGCCGACCTTGAGACAAAATGATTTAGGGACACCACCTTTCTAGTCAGGCGCTGAACCTTTTTAATCATTTTTGAGGCGATCATCTCTTGAATGGCTCGGATTTTTTTGGGGTTTGTTTCAATCCCGCGTCTTGACACCATGAATCCTAGAAACTTTCCTGAGGTCATGCCAAAGGCGCACTTGGTCGGATTCAGTTTCATCTTATGCTTCCTGAGTGCACCAAAGGTCTCTTCAAGGTCGGCGAGGTGGTCTATTGAAGCTCGGCTTTTGATAAGCATATCATCCACATACACCTCCATGTTGCGGTCGATCTGCTCCTTGAAGATCTTATTGACCAAATGTTAGTACGTTGCCCCTACATTTTTTAGCCCAAAGGGCATGACCCTGTAACAATAAAGACCATGGTCAGTAATGAAAGCGGTCTTCTCTTCGTCCTCAGGTGCCATCCGGATCTAATTATAACTAGAGAAGGTGTCCATGAAGGTGAGGAGCTCGTAGCCCGAAGTCGCGTCCAGTAGTTGATCAATCCTGGGTAAAGGGTAACTGTCTTTTGGGCAGATCTTGCTCAACTTTTTGAAGTCAATGCACATCCTCCATTTGTTGTTCGCCTTTTTGACAAGGACCATATTTGAGACCTAGATCGGATAATTAACCTTCCGGATGCATCCAACTTTAAGGAGCTTGTCTACTTCTTCAGCGATTGCTTTCTGCCTCTTCGAAATGTGGTGGCATATCTTTTTTTTTATCAGTCGATGTCTCAGATCGACGGCCAGTCGATGTTCCATGACCTCGGCATCAATCCCTAGCATATCTGCTGGGGTCTAGGTGAAGATGTCTGCATTTCTTCTGAGGAAGGTAACGAGTTGCTTCCGAACTTCGCCTACCAAGTTGGAGCCGATCTGCACCGCATGCTCGACGTTCCCATCGTCTAAAGGCACAGAGATGAGGTCCTCCATAGGCTCACCCCGTTCTTCAGTGAGGTCATCTCGGACATCCAATTCGTCAACAAGATAAGAGTCGGACTACTCTGCCTTATGTAGGGCGATCGAGTAGCAATGCCTCGCCAAAGCTTGGTCTCTCCTGACCTCTCCAATCCCATCATTTGTCGGGAATTTTATCTTCAAATAATAGGTCGATACCAACACCCGAAGTGCATTTAGACCAAGTCGGTCAAAAATGGCATTGTAGGCGGACGGAGTTCTTACGACTAGGAAATCAACTTATGCTTTGGCCAATTTTGGGCATCGCCCTACTATCACAACCAAAGTTATTATGCCCTCAACTGGTATGACGTTGCCGGTGAATCCTATCAGTAGGGAGTTCATAGGCCCCAAGTGGCCATCGGATAAGAACATTTTTGAGAAGGCATCATAAAACAACACATCGGTCAAACTTCCATTGTCCACTAAAATGTGGCGTACATCATAATCGGCAATGTTCAAAAAGATTACAACCACATCGTTGTGTGAAAATTAGACCCCCTGGGCATCCATCTCGGTAAAGGTCATAGGTTCCTCGATCCTCTATTTCTTCATCGGCCCTTCAGATCCGCTGACCTCTTCTTGTTGAAGTCCCCCCAAGATTGTATTGATGACACCAAGAGGCAGCTGATCTCCTTGGTCCTCCTCCCTCGGTGGTAGCGCTCTCAACCGATCCTCTCGCCCTTCAGGCCATCTTCGTAAGAATTGGCCAAGTCTACCCCACCTGACGAGCTCTTCAATCTCATCCTGGAGTTGGATGCACTCCTCAATATCGTGGCCGTGGTCATGATGATAAAGGCAGAACTTATTGGGATTATGTTTGCCAGGGTGGGAACACATCCTCTTAGGTCTCGGAAGTTGTTTCCTGATTTCCATCAGCACTTGGATCTTCAGAGAGTTAAGGGGTCATAGTTGTGAAATCTCTATTGGGAAGAACCTCGACGCTGGGGAGAACCTCGGCGTTGGGAAGAACCTCGGTGTGTCTTTCCATCGGGGCTTTCCCGCCTCCAGGCCAGAGGAGGAGTTCGGGCTCGCCTGCGCCCAGAAGGAGTTCGAAAATGCGGTCGTACTTTACTTGGCTTTCCTGCTTCTATGGGCTTACCCAGCTCATCGACTTGCCACTCACCTTCGGCTTCATCATCCTTGGTCTTGAAGGCCTCCTCAGCTCGGGTATAACCTTCAGCCCGAGCTAGCATGTCAACAAAATTCTTGGGATATTTCTTTTCCAGAAAGAATAGCAAGTCGTTCTTTTGAAGGCCGCCCTTGAGCGTGGCCATCGCAACAGACTGGTCCAGGTTTCGGACCTTCAATACCGCAGCATTAAATCGGGTGACATAAGCTCGGATGGATTTTCCTTACTTCTGCTTGACATTCATCAAGGAATCCAAACTTCGGCATGGATGCCGACTACTGATGAAGTGGGCTGCAAACTGCTGGCTCATCTGATCAAATGATAAGATGGTACTTGACTTAAGTGTCGAGTACCAGTTCCTGGCGGCTTCCTTAAGGATCGAAGGAAAAGCCTGGCATAAAATAGCATCTGATGCGCCATGGAGCAACATCATCATCCGAAAGGCTTTCAGATGGTCAACTGGATCCGTGGTACCATCGTAACTCTCGAACTGTGGGAGCTTAAAGTTCGACGGAATTGGTTTCTGCATAATTTTTTGTGAAAAGGGAGGGTCAGCACAAATGTCATTACCATGAGAGGAGGGATTGTGATAGAGTTCTTCGATCCGTCGGCTCATTTCTAAGAGCCTTTGATCCAAGAGATCTTCACAGTCTTTGATCTCCAAGGTTTTCTGGTAGAATGGATACGAAGCTTCCCCCTGGATCGAGTCGTGGTCCGAGCAAGAGCCTTCCCTCCTCTGCTTCTCCCTTCTGAAGATCGGAGGCCGGGTAGCCCAAGTCGGCCATTCCTGAATCGGACCACAGGGCTCTAGAGAATTCCGCATCAGTTGAGCCAATGTCGAGGCCTGCTGGTATATGGCCTGCACCGTCTGCATCACCTCCATGAGTCCATGAATCTACTGGACGAGCAGGTTGAATTGCTCCACATCCACCACAGCTATAGATGGAACCTAGATTGCCCGGACTGAAGTGGGAGCAGACAGATCTGAACAGGATCGGGCCACGGAGGTCGTTGATCGCTAGGTCAAAGCTCTCTTGGGAGGCATCTTCTCTTAGAAAAGAACTCTGAAGAGGAAGGAGGGAGATCTCTAGAGAGAGATCGTCGCTGAGCACTTCTTTAAAATCGAGGGAACCTCAAGAACAGAGGGCCCTCCTTCTAGCGCCAAATCTGTTGGTGTAGAAATTGGTTGACGCCGGCTTGAACTGGAGTGGAGGAGGATGAGATCGCCACCGATGACCTACAAAACAACATCCCATCTAGAGCCGGTGGGGGTGGCTCCGGTAGGACCCTCCGACGCTCAAGTTAGCCCTGGCCAATAGAAATGGATTGCTCAGTGTGGAGTTCGGCAGAGTTTCAAGGAGGAGAGAAGAGTTTTAGAACCTGGTGTAAGCATATCTGGAGGATCCTTTTTATAGGTGGAGCTTATTGCAACTGCCTTAATTAATGATTGTCGTAACTGTCCTGATCAATGCCAATCGTTATTGACTTAATAAATGCCGATCGTTACTGACTTGATAAATGCCGATCGTTATTATCGTGTAACCATTTAGTAGTGGAATCGCCTGCAGGAATCTATCAATAGTCTGTAAAAAGTTTGGCTTCCATAGAAGTTCGGCCACTGAGGAGTTCGGCCGCTAGAGAAGTCCGCAAGGAGTCCGACTTCCGTAGAAGCCCGGCTGCTGGAGGAGTCCGCAAGAAGTCCGACTTCTGTAGAAGCCCGACTGTTGGAGGAGTTCACAAGAAGTCCGACTTTCATAGAATCCCGACCACTGGAGGAGTCCGCAAGGAGTCTGACTTCCGTAGAAGCTCGACCGCTGAGGAGTTTGAAAGGGGCTCGACCGCTAAGGAGCTCGGCTAAGGCTCATCCGCTGAAGCTTTTCCGTGACTACCGATTGCATTATCGATTGAGCATCTGATTGGACTTCGGTGGGAGTGGGGTTTATCCCCAACAAGTTTCAATGGTCTAGAAGTTGAAATAATATTTTTAGATTTGAATGAAACTCTAGTTTGTTTACCTAGTTGGCATGCATCATAAATTTTATCTTTTTCAAAGTTCAATTTTGGTAAACCGATAACTCTTTTTTGATAAGCTTTTAAAGTGAATGCATACTAATGTGTGCAAGCCTACGATGCCAAAGCCAACTAGTCTCATTAATTTTGGTATTCATAGCTATTAGATATTACATGTTTATCATAGAAAGATCATTCAAATCTATCATATAAACATTACCATACCTACGTCCAACAAACTTAATGCCATCATCATTGGGACTAGTTACAATGCATAATGAAGATATAAAAATAACTTTATAACCCTTGTCACAAAGTTGACAATGCTTAAAAGATTGTGTTTCAAACCATCTACTAATAAAATATTTTCAATATATTTGAAAGGAGTGATACCAATGTTACCTATACCGATAATCTTTCTTTTGATATTGTCTCCAAAAGTGACCATTCCTCTATTTTTAGCATGAAGCATGATGAATTGAAACTCATCACTGCTCATGTGTCTTGAGCATCCGCTATGAAAATACCATCTTCGATTTTCTTCTTTGGATACAAGACACACCTACATGCAAAATCAAGTCCTTACTCTAGGTACCCAAGTTTTTTTGGACACTTTAAGGTTAGTCACAATGGTTTCTTTTGAAACTCATATTTTCTTTATATTTAAATTATTAAAGAAATATGTATAAAATTTATGTCCTAGTTTACCATATTTAAAGTAAGTAATATTTAAAAATTTATTGCTTTATGAATCTACAAAAATATTTTTCAAAAATTTTTATTTTCTTAAGAGGTTATAGCCTAGACCGATCTTATCATAAATGGCCTTTTGATTTTCAAGAATCATATAAAGTTTATTTGAACTTAAAGTAAATTTTTTAACTATCGATTTTAGCTTGTCGATTTTATTTTTCAAATTTAGATTCTCTTGAGTTAAGACTAATTTTTTACTTACGATAGTTTCATTTTCTTTTAGCAAAACTTGATTTTTTAATTTTAATTCTTTATTTTTAGTTTCTAACTTCTTTAAATTATCTACTAAATCATAAAAGACTTCTTGAAGTTCTTCAAATGTAAATTCATTTAAGATTTCAGCACTTATCTTATTTTCATGTGCCATAAGGCATAGGTTGACTCGTTCATGAGCTTCTTCCTCTTCATAGCTTGAGTCGTCACTGTCACTCCATGTTGCCACCATAGTCTTTTTTTTGTATTTCTTAAAAATCTTTTTAAGTTGAGGACATTCAGATCTAAAGTGCCACAGCTTCTTATATTCCTAGCAAATAAGGGGCTGCTCCCTATCCTTTTCTTTGCTATGCTCTTCTTTGGTAGGTGGCCTCTTTCTCATCCCTTATTTTTCTTCAAAAATCTCTTGAACATTTTTGTGATGAGGACTATTTCTTCATCTTGTTCTTCATCTTCTATTTCTTCAGATTTTTCAAATTATTGAATGATGGATTTGAGGGCTATTATCTTCTTCTTCTTGACATCTTCTTCTTGATGTTGTTTCACGCTTAGCTAATGCGTCATTAGTGATCCTAGAAGCTCCTCCAATGGTAAAATATTCAGATCTTTGGCTTCTTGGATTGCAGTCACTTTGGCCTTCCATGTCCTTGGCAAAGATCTAAGAATCTTTCTCACAAGATCACTTTTAGAATAAGACTTGCCAAGACTTTTAAGATTATTTATAATATCCATAAATCTAGTAAATATTTCAGTTATTAACTCATCATTCTCCATTTTGAAAAGTTCATATTTGTACACAACCATGTTAATTTTTGACTCTTTAACTTGATTAGTACCTTCATGAGTTACTTCTAACCTATCCCATATTTTCTTAGCTGATATGCATGTTGAAATGCGATTAAATTTATTAGCATCTAAAGCACAATATAAAACATTAATGGCTCTTGCATTGAGTTGAGCCATTTTCTTATCAACCTCATCCCATTCCTTTTCGGATTTGGTTGATTCCACACCATTAATTATCTTAGTAAATGTGTGTGGTCCATTAACTATAATACTCTACATATCATAGTTAAGTGCTTGTATGAATATTCTTATCCAAACTTTTCAATAAGTATAATTTGATCCATTGAAAAGTGGAGGTCGGTTTGTGGACTGCCCCTCGACTAGAGAAATACTAACTTGGGTTGTCATAGATCTTTGGCTCTTTAATGGTTAAATCAAAGTAGAGCTAGAGTACCAAGCTTTGATACTACTTATTGCCCAACTATACAACCTAAGAGGGAGGGGTGAATTAGGTTTTTAAAATTTTAAAGCTAATTTAAAGATATCAAGATTGAATGATGATATGCAAGTCATGTGTGTAAAATGATTTGGGTTAGATAAAAATATAAAAAACTTGAGAGAAAGAATTTAACAAACTAAGAAAAGAAAGATAGCAAGCACACTACAAACAAGCAAGATTTATAGTGGTTCGGTGCTTTTCTTGCACCTAAATCCACTTCTCAAGCTCCTACCACTAAACATATTCAATTAGAATACAACGTTGATACCTTCGACCCTAGCTATCCTAAGCTAGCACACTTATTTTTTGAGTACAAGTCAATCCTACATACTTCGATTTAAGGTTCGGATCAACCCTCCTAAGTTTGGAACCATCTCAAAACTTGAATCAAAATAATAAAGCAGAGTATAAGAGTTAATGATAATTAAATATAAATTTAGCTCTCTTAATGAGCAAATAAAATCTTAAAAATACTTTTCACAATAATAGAGAAAGCTTTTTTGATTTTTCTCAAGATTGTTAGAGACTTAAATGAGCTCTTGAAATGTTGGTGAACTTAAAAATGAAAGCTCGTTTTCTTGAAAAGGACTTTTTGCTTAGGGCTGAATTGAATGTTCTGAAATATCTTATGTTTTTTCTCTTTTTATAGCCTTTTAAGTCTTGAATGGGTGGAGGAGAGAATCCTGAACAAGATTTATAGTCATTGGAGATATTAAAGAAAGTATTAAAAGTTGCCAAAATAGGATAAAACTAGTTGTTGTAGAAGATTTTCATCATAGGGGTCGACTCATGGATCGACCACTGGCACAGGGGTCGACCTTAAGGTCGACCCTCTGAGATAGAATTCAAAAATTCAACCATTCTATATTTTTGGCCTTCGGAACAGCAGAGGTCGACCCTGCGGTCAATCCTTGGCACACAGACAGCGTGCCAAACAGCCTATTTCAGCAGGGGTAGACCTAGGGATCGATTCTTTTGCTTCAAACTTGATTTTCTTCCAAAATATGCATCAAAAAATTATGGGACTGCCTCCAAAAGATTAAAAATCTTCTATTCTTGCTCTTGAGGCTCTCAAATCAAACTTTGATAAAATTATGATTTTGCCTCTGAAATATAAAAAGTCTTTTTTCAAGTCAAATTCATTAGTAATCCCCTCAAATGCTTTGTAATCATCAAAATTAATTCTTGGAGCAACAAATGTAATCATTCTCATTCATTCAAGCTTCCTCTCTACCTTCAAAGGAGAGAATACAGAGCTTCAAGAGCCATCTTTCAACCTCTCCATCAAACTTCAAAAAGAGTTCTTTTTTCTTTTTATTTTTGTGTTGAATTTTTATACTTGTATTTTTATTTTTTTACAAGTTTCTTTGAAAAAAAAAACTTGGGGTGTAGGTTGGTCCAAGCCAAAATTTGAATAGTGTAAAGATTGTGGTCAGTGCTCCTAGGTTAAAACCAACCAAGTTGATAGTAAATCTGAGAAAACTATCGGTGTAGAATTATGGTTGGTAAGTCCAATAAAATCAACTAAATTTATTTGTAATCTCGGATCAAAATTAATGCACTATAATCTCGGATTATAGTAGAATTTTCAAGAAGATAGCTTGAGGAGTGGACGTAGGTGCGGGATTGCATCAAACCACTATAAAATCTTTATGTATTTATTTTGTGGTTTTGCTTTCCTTGCTTTCATTATTTGCTTTACATATTTGTATTAGTTAGTTGCTTTTAATTTCGCTGCTATACATTGCTCATTCACTATAAGCATTCAAATTTCTTTTAATTAAAAATATATATTTACATTAGAGTATAAATTGGCCAAAAATTTTAGAAACCCAATTCACCCCCCTCTCTTGGATAGCCATACGTGGGCAATAAGTGGTATCAGAGCAGGTGCTTTGTTATTGATTATTGACCAAACCATCTAGAGCTAAAGATTTTGACAATCCAAAATGGAATTTCTTTTCAATGATGGACATTCTATAGATAGATCCCCATTATTTGATGGCTCAAATTATTCTTATTAGAAAGCTAGGATAAAAATCTTCATTCAAGTACATGATTATAATCTATGGAAGATTATTGTTAATGGCCCTCACACACACAATGCATCACTTATAGATAAAGAAATAATGCAACTAAATGCTAAAGCTGTGAACTTGCTTTATTGATCTTTGAACCTAAATGTATTTAATGCAATTTCTTCATGTATTTCAACAAAACATATATGGGAGAAATTGAAAAAAACTTATGAGGGAGCAAATCAAAACGAATCAAGCTCCCATGAAGAGAAGGAAGCTTATCCTAATTTTGGCCTCGTAGGTCATAAGAATGAAAAGAAGAAGAACAAGAAACAAAGAAAAAAGAAAGCATCAACTAACGGGGAGCAAAGTAAGAAAATGGAAAATGAAAAAGAGGAAGAAAGAATTATAAATTCTTATCTCATGACCAATGACGATGAGGTAAACATTAATGACTCTTTCGATTTTACTTTTGATGAGTTATTTGAAGCATTTAATGATTTCATGGATGAATATAAAAAAACTAAGGCTCAAAAATAAAAAACTTAAAAAGTCTAATCTTTCTTTGGTTGAAGAAAAAAAAATTTTGAGTGAAAAAGAAGATCTTTTGAAAAACATAAAAAAATATGGAAAAAGAAAAGAAAGATTTTTTGGAATAAATTAAAATTCTAACTAAGAAAAAGGAGAATACTGTTGAATCTAAAATATTCTTAGTTAAACAAAAAGAAATTCTTTTAAAATCTAAAAGCTCTTTAGTTAAAAAAAATATTGAACTGAAGAAGGAATATGAGGTTTGAAATTCTCCTAAGAAGAAAAAGAAAATATTTTAGAAGAAAAAAAATCTTTTATGGAAGAAAATGAAAAATTAAGAAAAGAGATTGAAAATTTGAAGTCCATGCTTGAAAAATTTTCTATTGGATCTTAAAAGCTTCAAGCAATTTTGAATAATCAAATGGCTATTTTCAATAAAGCTGGAATTGGGTATAATCCTTTAAGAAAATAGAAATTTATCAAAAACATATTTAGCAAAGCTTCATTAGAAAATAATTCATTTACATGTCTTAAATGTAACAAAGTTGGCCATAAAATTTTTGAATGTAATATTAAGAAAATTGATCATATTTCAGTTAAATAAATTTAGATTTCAAAAGAAATCATGTGCTCTAACCTCAATGGGCCCAAGATGGCTTAGATACTAAAATCTAGAGAGTGATTTTTGTAGGTACACTAAAGATCCAATGGAATAAAAAGAAAAAATTCTATGAATGGATGCCTTGGGAATAAAATTGGATGGATGATGATGTTTGGTAAAATCCAAATTTTTCTCACATCACGTCATTATGGTTTGCTAAATATATCTTGATTATTAACTAGCATAATTATTGAGCATGTTAGATTGATTTTGATGATTTTATCTTTGCTTAAAATGATCATACTCCTTGAATAGAAAGCTTGATTTATTGAATGTATTGACTTTAATGATTTACTAATATGTATGCATATGATAACTCTTTTTATGTTTTGATAAGTATGATTGACTTTGATGCTAGCAATAATTTAAATATTTTGATTTTTAAATCAATATGCTCTCTTCTATATATCATGCTATGGATGAAATAATTTTATCTTAAAATTTAGCTTGATATTTTAAGTCTTCCCATATCAATTCTATATTTGATGAATTGAAACTAAGAGATGCTTAATTGGTTTAAATATTTTAATTGCTAAATTCATAAGAGAAATTAAGTTTGACAATGCCCCATAAGATGCTTAAATGTTGAAATATCCCAAAAATTGCATGATCTAAGTACTTGAACATAAAACATTCCATCATAAAAAAGTAAGTGCTTGATGTAGTCATCTTCATTGCATCTTAGGTTTACTCCTAAGAATTTAAAATTCTCTAATTGAACCAAATCCCACAGAACCATTATCTAGATTCAACTTGATTTGATTATATATTGATTGTTAGATATATGTGCCCTAGAAGCCAGAATTGGCTGATACTTGTAATACACTTCTAGGGGCAAAATTATAATTTTAACTAAAATTAATAAATGGGTTATTTTCTATCACATATGTGTATTTAGTGTCTGTGATACATCCTTTGAGTTAATGGTAATGATAATTCATATTTTCAAGAGTTAAAAATTTAAGACATGAATAATCATTATTAACTCATAAATTGCTCCTGACCATAGGATCATCACGAGGATGGTGATTGATCCAGAAGGTTGGTGTACAATCGCTTCTCTTTAGTAGATGAGTCTTGAGTCTACGGTGTGGAGACACCGGAGCGAGAGTACAGGTACTCGTTAGAGAACGAGGGCACTGAGCGTGACCACCTCGAGTAGTCATTAGGGAGTCTACCTTCTCGTCAATGACTGACTCGATGCTGCAGTAGTGTGTCTGGTTCTTTGACCTGAGATGCATCGGCAGTTCACCTTGAGGGTGTTATAGTTTGACTACACCATTACTCGGTCTCCTAGCCATATGGAACCCTGAGGTGTATGTTGGCTATGACATGTTCATTGTAGGAACTGGATTGCATCAAGATGGAATCTATCTACCTCGGTGGTAGAGGAGTAGCCCTATGATGATCATGAGAATCAAGTCCAGAAATCCATGGCCATGGTAGAGTGAAATAATAGAAAGAGTTTCTATTTAGATTTTCACATTGGACTCGAATCGAATGATTACATCATATGACAGAGACTAGGGTTTGACGAGTTCACCTTAACCCTAATCTGATCGGGGCTCAAGATAGAAGAACTGAATCACACAGGTAGCTGCACCAAGAGGTTCGCATTCAGCTCTGATGGGTTGCCACCATATACTGCTAGGTGTCACTGGTGGATTTTGGGAGCAATTAGAATGATTTAGATGATCGATCATTCTAGCTGTTCGAATCAGAAGAGTTCTGATCCATCGAAAGGAGTTTCGATGATGTCGATGATAGAGATCATGACATATCCCATTACCATACAGAACTGAACCTAACTGGGTCACACAAACAAGGGTTTGAATCTGGTGATCATCAATTGAACTGATCTAGTTCAATTGATCTGAATGAGATTCAATTAGGTTCAAGGAAATCGTGCTAGCACTCGATTGAACCTAACGTTCTTCTTTTGCTATCATAAATAAGTTGTCCTGTCTGAGCCAAAGGAGTTTGTGCTCAAACAGAGGCCTTCATATGGTCTGACTGGAGGTTGTCCAAGTCAGAAAAGGTTGTCTTATTTGTAAGACACTTACCTGCCATTTTTGGTCACCTGCCATTTCTTGTTCTTTGACTTTGGTCAAAAGTCTACCTTTGACTGGTCAAACGTTGACCATTGACACTTTGACTTTTGACCACATGTCATGCACCTATTGGAGAGCTGGTGGGGGCCTGTCCCCCTGCCAGAACCTGGCAAGGAGAAGGGCGCACGCCACCCTAGGCGTGTGCCCAAGTTGGAGGCGCCTAGGAGTCCTTGTTGGACAAGGACTCCATCTCCTTTTTGGATTCCAATTAGAGTTCTTCTAAGAACCAACTTTGACTGGTCTTAGGCCCCTCTAAGGAGGAATCCAGGGGTCTCTATTCCCACCAATCAGATTTAGATCTGATTTCACAAAGGGTTGTGATTGGTTGGGAAGGAAGAGGAGTTGGATCACAGCTTAGTCTATAAATAAGACCCTGCGCCCAACTCAGATTCTAAGAGATATGAATTGAGATCATAGTTTCCCCACGCCCCAAGGCTGCCTCTCCCCTCCTTCTCCATGCCATAGTCTCTTCTCCCCTTGCTCTCCACGTCCAAAAGGAGTTTTGGACCTTGGTTGGTGCGATTCAGATCAAAGAAAGGCGATCAAAAGTAAGAAGGCTGCGCTGCTGCAAAGGACGACTGCTCATCTTCAAAAGAGTTTTGAAGATCCTCCAGATCAGATCCAGATCTGATTTTTGGAGGTGTGATAGAGAAGAAGAGGATCTCCAGATCCAACCCGAGTGGATACCGGTAGAGGCCAGGCGCTTGCGTGGCTAAGATCCAGAACCTTCCGCTGCAAACAGGATCATCAACAGGGTAATAGGATTACCCAGAATCAGGTAAATTAAATTTGATTTAATTTATCTTTTTTAATTTTATTTTATTAAAATAATAAGAATCAGATCTGAAACATATCAAGATCTGATTGGGATCAAGAGAAAAATTTTTGAAATATATCTCTTGATCTGATCAGATCTGAACGAACCTGGACCGGGAAATCAGGATTTTCCCTTCAACTGGTATCAGAGCCATGGTTCTAAATTGTTTAGATCTGATTTTAAATTTATTTTAATTAGAAAATAATTGATTTCAGATGTCACATGAGATGTGATCAGATCTGAAATCAGAAAAAATTAAAATTAAATAATTTGGATCTAAGATTAGAAGATATGCATGACTAGTTCTAGAATAGAATAGTTCTATAGAATATTCTTGCATATTTTTGATTTAATCTGATTAAATCATATTTTAGATCTTTTTATTTACTATTTTTTGATATTATAAGTGTTATAATAACATCTGAAAAAATAGCAAATAAAAATTATTTAATTTTTGAATATCATATGAGATATGATTGATGCATGTCTAGACTAGTTGTAGAATAGTTCTACATAATTATCTAGATTAGAATTTATTTTGATTAGATCAATTTAAATCTAATTTTTTAGATTATTATGAGATAATTTAGATCTGAAAATATGCATGATTATGATACATGAGATGTATGCAAAATATGCCATGATTAGATCTACTTTATATATGAGATATATGATATAGATCTGATATTGTTTTATAGTATTGAATGTTCCTGATTAAGGCGTTCCTCTTGGCCGTCCGGTCATAAGAACGAAGAAGGGTTTAAAGGCCCTCTCTTCCCATTCGATGGGGTGTTCTTATGATGTGTAGGGGTGCTGCGTGTTCGTCCTTAATCAGAAACCCAAAACTTACTTTCTGCAAAACCCTAGATCCTGAAACCCTAGGATTTATTGTGCATATTTTGTTTATGAACCCTACTTAATTAAGAATTAAGTTTATGGAATATTAATTAGGTCTAAAATTGAGAATTTCAGATCTAAGACATATTCATAATACTGGGTTCGGGCTTGGGTAGCTCAATTAGGTCTAAGCGGTTGATCAAACCGAATCAAGAGTTGGTTAGATGGGATCAACAATGCTTAAATTGACCAGCCTAATAGGATTAAGTCTGGGTCAAGATCGAGTCACGATCAAGCAAGACCTAATTAGGCTCAGAGGTTAGAGTCTGGATTGTAGGCTAACCCAATTGGTTCTGACTCAACAATTTGGTGTCTAAGGTAAGTTTGGCACAGACGACCGACTGGTTTTTAATTGGAAGCTACTCGACCTGAATGCGTTCTTGTACGAGTTAATGGCATATTCCTTCCACCGGTCTCACTTACCTGGCCATATCTGTTGACACAGTTCTGATCTGAGGTGGTCAATAATCCGAGCTAACCCATGCCACTAGGTTAGTCATAATTGTTATGACTAAGCCAAGTCTAGTTTAATGAGACCTGAATCAATTCTCCCTAAGAAAAGATTAAGTCTGAGGTCTTCCACCATTGTAGATGTGCGGGCCCTTCCCGGGGTTGATTGTTCTCGGCTGGATACAGTGGCTCAGTTGCACCGGGAAGATGCAACCATGTCTATTAGGCATTGGATGCTATGGGCTGGAGGATGAGTTGGGCTCAATATTTCGGATACGGTGAGAGACTCAATTAGGAACCCAGTCTATGCAAATGGTGGGTCTGACTTAACTAAGGAGTGGATCAATATTTCGGATACGGTGAGATTCATGAATTAGAGACCAAGTTTGGGTGCACCATGATTAGAGAATCATTGAACAAGAGTTGTTCACTCATTGGCTAACCCATCACCAATAACTGTTAGGTGAGGTGATGAGTCAGTTGGTGAGACCGCACCACCCACTAGAAATCATTAATCGTGGAGATTTTCGCATCTCTACAGAGGGAGTGTAGGGATCCGAGAAAATAGTGGGAGCTAATTTGTTTAAAAATAAAATCCCTAAACAAATTGGTCAAGTCAAAATTACAGTATCTAACTAGAATCTTTGACTCTCTACAGGAATATGTCTGCGTCCAACCCATTGGCACGTATCCTGGACACACATAGACTGACTGGACCCAATTATAAAGATTGGCTCAGGAACTACAAAATTATTTTGGGTTCCGAGAAGTTAACCCATGTTTTGGACCAGGACCCTCCCACATTACCAGCCCGTCCATCTGTTGAACAGAGAGCGTCTCTGGAAAAATGGATTGACGAAGATAATAAGGCCAGATATTACATGTTGGGCTCGATGTCTGATGAGCTCCAGCGCCAACATGAGGATATCGGGACTGCTCGCCAAATGTTGGCTCACCTGCAGGAGATGTTTGGTGAACAGAGTCGCGCAGCCAAATATCAAGTCACAAAATGACTTTTTAAGGCTAAGATGCGTGATGGGCAGTCAGTCCAAGATCACTGTCTGACAATGATCAAGGACATGGAAGAGCTTGAGAAGCTCGGTGTGAAGTTGGACTTGGACCTGCAGAACGATATCATTCTGCAATCCTTGACTGATGCATATGGGCAATTCATCATGAATTACCACATGCATAAACTTCAGAATTCCTTGGCCGAGTTAATGAATATGCTGGTTACCGCTGAGCTTTCTATGAAAGGTTCTAAAGGCTCAGTTCTTGCTATGGAACGGACTTCTTCCAAAAGAAAGTCTTATGGAAAGAAAAAGAAGTCTGTGAAAAAGCAAAAGGTGGAAGGATCAAAGAAGAAGAAGGCAGAATCGAAGAAAAAGGCCGATGGCAAAGGAAAGTGTTTCCATTGCAACAGCGACGGCCATTGGAAGCGGAACTGCCCTACTTACCTGGCCACCCTGAAGAACAAGAAGGAAGGTCCTTCTGGAGGTATGCTCGTTATTGAGTCTAACCTTACGGTTTCTTCTGCATCCAGTTGGGTGCTTGACTCTGGTTCTAGTGCTCATCTGTGCACTTCTATGCAGGGTCTTGAGGATAGCAGGAGGCTGAGGGATGGAGACATGATCCTACGCATTGGTAATGGAGCAAGAGTTGCTGCAGTAGCCGTGGGAACATACCCTCTTCGATTACCATCTGGTTTAGACTTAGTTTTGAAAGACTGTTATTTTGTGCCTGCAGCCAGCAGGAATAGCAGGAATTTGATTTCTGTTTCATGCTTAGCACAAGAAGGTTATGTGATCACCTTCTTTAAGGACCATTGTAACATTCTTTATGAAAGAAATAAAATTGCAAATGGTTTCCTTATTAATGGTCTTTATCAGCTACATATTGATGTACCTATTCTAACTATCGAGCAAAACGTGAATGCCAAACGACCTAGGGATAGTCCAAACGACAGATGATATCTATGGCACCTGAGATTAGGTCATATAGCAGAAGATAGGATCAACAAATTGGAGAAAAATGGGCTATTGAGTCCATTGACTTCCGAGTCATATCCAACTTGTGAATCCTTGTCTTCAAGGCAAAATGACTAAACTCCCTTTTGTTGGACATGGGGAGAGGGCCACAGATCTCCTTGCCCTAGTACATACTGATGTGTGCGGCCCATTTGATGTGCCGGCTAGAGGCAATTTTGTCTACTTCATTACCTTTACCGATGATCTGTCTAGGTATGGGTATGTGTATCTTATGAGACACAAGTCTGAAGCCTTTGAAAAGTTCAAAGAATTCAGACATGAAGTAGAAAAACAAACAGGAAAACCCATTAAGGTTCTTCGATCAGATCGAGGAGGTGAATACCTTAGCAGGGAATTCCTAGACTATCTCAAGGATAATGGCATAGTCTCTCAATGGACTCCACCAGGAACACCTCAACTCAACGGGGTTTCAGAATGGAGAAATCGGACTCTATTAGATATGGTTCGATCCATGATGAGCTTCACAGACCTCCCTGATTTTCTTTGGGGACACTCATTGTTAACTTCAATCTATCTACTGAATAGGGTTCCCTCTAAAACCGTTCCTACCACACCGTATGAGATATGGCACGGTAAGAAACCAAGTCTGAGTCATCTCAGAATTTGGGGTTGTCCGGCTCATGTCAAAAGACAACAAGCGGACAAGTTAGAGTTTAGGTCCTTCAGAGCTCGATTCATAGGATATCCTAAAGAGTCATTAGGATACTATTTCTACATTCCAGAAGACCACAATGTGATTGTGAGTCGACATGCCATCTTTCTTGAAAAATAGTTTATTCAAGATAGCGGCATTGGAAAATAGATCAAGCTTGATGAGAAAGTCTCACAAGCAGAACGAGCTAAGGACCAAGTGGAACCAAATCAGGTTGAGCCAATAAGAACACTACCTCCTCCACCTCGTAGATCGGAAAGAGTTTCCCGTCCCCCTGAAAGATACTTAGGTATTGTTTCAGAGGATGTAGAGGAAATGTTCCTCGTAGGTAATGGTGCTCATGGAGATGATCCCAAAACCTACAACGAGGCGATATCAGATATCGACTCCGAGAAATGGCTAGAGGCAATGCAGTCAGAAATTGACTCGATGCACTCAAACCAAGTCTGGACCTTGGTAGATCCACCAGAAGGTATAGTACCTATTGGATGTAAATGGATCTTCAAGAGAAAGATTGGTGCAGATGGGAATGTGGAGACATTCAAGGCTAGATTGGTGGCAAAAGGTTATAGTCAACGCGAAGGCATAGACTATCAGGATACCTTTTCCCCAGTAGCTATGCTAAAATCCATCCGCACATTGCTTGCTGTTGCAGCCTATTTCGATTATGAAATATGGCAAATGGACGTGAAAACGGCATTCCTAAATGGATATCTTGAGGAAGATATCTATATGGAACAGCCGCTAGGTTTCACATCCAGTGATACTGATCACAAGGTTTGCAAGCTGCAAAGGTCCATATATGGACTTAAGCAAGCATCTCGGAGCTGGAACACTCGTTTCAATGATGTGATCAAAAAGTTTGGTTTCATCAAAAATGAAGAGGAACCATGTGTTTTCAAAAGGGTCAGTGGGAGCGCTGTTGTCTTCCTCGTATTGTACGTGGATGACATCCTCCTTATTGGGAATGATATTCCCATGTTGACATCAGTCAAGATGTGGTTGTCCAAGGAATTCTCCATGAAAGACCTAGGTGAAGCATCCTTTATTCTAGGAATTAAGGTCTATAGGGATAGACCGAATAGGATGCTAGGACTTTCACAGAAGATGTACATAGAGAAAGTACTAAAGAGGTTTAGTATGGAAAACTCTAAGAGGGGATTAATACCCTTCAGACATGGTATTCATCTTTCCAAGAAGATGTGCCCCAGCACACCTGAGGAAATAGAACGCATGAGCAAGATCCCTTATGCTTCTGCAATAGGGAGCCTCATGTATGCCATGCTATGTACACGACCTGATATAGCCCATGCTGTGAGTGTCACAAGCAGATATCAGTCAAATCCAGGTGAAGAACACTGGACTTCTGTGAAATGTATCCTTAAGTACTTGAGAAGAACTAAGGATATGATGCTGGTCTTTGGTAACGGAGAACTCCTGGTCCAGGGATACACAGACTCGGACTTCATGTCCGATATAGATGATCGAAAGTCGACATCTGGGAGTCTGTTTGTGTTGCATGTGGTGCTGTCAGCTGGAGAGAGTTCTCAAAAGCAAACCGGTATACGGCCCCCATCCCGATTACCTCAAAAAGGTTATGTCGAGGATCAAAAAGAGTCGACTCGGCATATAATGTGGCAGACCCACTTACAAAGCCGTTTGGGCCAGCAGAAGATCGAAGCCCACCTGAGAAGATGGACTTGGACTTATTAGCCAATTGGCTTTAAGACAGTGGGAGATTGTTTAGATATATGTGCCTTAGAAGTCAGAATTGGCTGAGACACTTGTAATACACTTCTAAGCAAAAAATTAAATTTTGACTAAAATAATAAATGTTATTTCTATCACATATGTGTATTTAGTGTCTGTAATACATCCTTTGAGTTAATGGTAATGATAATTATATTTTCAAGAGTTGAAAATTTAAGACAATGAATAATCATTATTAACTCATAAATGCTCCTGACCATAGGATCATCATGAGGATGGTGATTGATCCAGAAGGTTGGTGTACAATCGCTTCTCTTTAGTAGATGAGTCTGAGTTTACGGTGTGGAGACACCGGGAGCAGAGAGTACAGGTACTCGTTAGAGGAACGAGGGCACTGAGCAGTGACACCTCGAGTAGTCATTAGGAGTCTACTCTCGTCAGTGACTGACTCGATGCTGCAGTAATGGTGTGTCTGGTTCTTTGACTGAGAATGCATCGATGTTCACCTTGAGGGTGTTATAGTTTGACTACACCATTACTCGATTCTCCTAGCCATATGAACCCTGAGGTGTATGTTGGCTATGTAATGTTCATTGTAGGAACTGGATGCATCAAGATGGAATCTATTACCTCGGTGGTAGAGGAGAGCCCTATGATGATCATGAGAATCAAGTCCAGAAAGTCATGGCCATGGAGAGTGAAATAATAGAAAGACGTTTTATTTTAGTTTCCACATGGACTCGAATCGAATGATTACATCATATGACAAGAGACTAGGGTTTGACGAGTTTACCTTAACCTAATCTGATCGGGCTAAGATAGAAGAACTAATCCACAGGTAGCTGCACCAAGAGGTTCGCATTAGCTCTGATGGGTTGCCACCATATACTGCTAGGTGTCACTGGTGGATTTTGGGAGAATTAGAATGATTTAGATGATCGATCATTCTAGCTGTTCGAATCAGAAGAGTTCTGATCCATCGAAAGGAGTTTTGATGATGTCATGATAGAGATCATGACATATCCCATTACCATATAGATTGAACTAACTGGATCATACAAACAGGATTTGAATTGGTGATCATCAATTGAACTATCCAGTTCAATTGATCTGAATGAGATTCAATTAGTTAAGAAAATCGTGCTAGCACTCGATTGAACCTAACGTTCTTTTTTCTATCATAAATAGTTGTCCTGCTAAGCCAAAGAAGTTTGTGCTCATAGAGGCCTTCATATGGTCTGACAGGAGTCTGTCCAGGTTCAAGAAAAGGTTTGTCTTTATTTGTAAGACAACTACCTGCATTTTTGTCACCCGTCATTTTCTGTCTTTGACTTTGTCAAAGTTGACCTTTGACTGGTCAAACGTTGACCATTGAACTTTGAACTTTTTACCACATGTCATGCACCTATTGGAGAGCTGGTGGGGCTGTCCCCCTGCCAGAACCTGGCAAGGAGAGGGTGCACGCCATCCTGGCGTGTGCCAAGTTGGAGGCCCCGCTAGGAGTCCCTTGTTGGACAGGACTCCATCTCCTTTTTGGATTCCGAATAGAGTTCTCTAAGAACCAATTGACTGATCTTAGGCACCATTAAGGAAGAATCAGGGGACTCTTATTTCCCACCAATCAGATTTAGATCTATTTCATAAAGGAGTTTGTGATTGGTTGGGAAGAAGAGGAGTTGGATCACAAGCTTAGTCTATAAATATAGACCCTGCCATCAACTCAGATGTATGAGGTAAGAGATATGATGAGACAATTAGTTTCCTCCCATGCCCCAAGCTCCTCTCCCCCTTCTCCATCGCCAAGTCTCTTCTCCCTTGCTCTCATGTCCAAAGGAGTTTGGACCTGGTTAGTGCGATTCAGATCAAGAAAGGCGATCTAAATAAGAAGGTGCGCTGCTAGCATAAGGACGACTGCTATCTTCAAAAAGTTTTGAAGATCCTCCAGATTAGATCCAGATTTGATTTTTGAGAGGTGTGATAGAGAAGAAGAGGATCTCCAGATCCATCTAGTAGGATACATGTAGAGGCCAGGCATTTGCATGGCTAAGATCCAGAACCTTCCGCTGCACAGGATCATCAACAGGATAATAGATTACCCAGATCAAGGTAAATTAAATTTTAATTTAATTTATCTTTAATTTTATTTTATTAAAATAATAAGAATCAGATCTGAAATATATCAAGATCTGATTGGGATCAAGAGAAAAATTTTTGAAATATATCTCTTTGATCTTATCAGATCTGAACGAAACCTGGATCGGAAATCAGGATTTTCCCTTCATTGAATTTGTTAGATTATCATACCCTAAATTGAATTAATTTTTGGATCCTCCCCAAATTAATCATGAAATATCTATTTGATCATTAATTATTGTTTTTTTTTTTAATCTTAAAGAGGAATTTTAATGGATTATTCCATACTTTCATTCCAATGTGATTGAGTTTTGAAAAATTAAAATTTTAAAAATTGGTCTTCTTGAATCTTTTAAAGTTGAATATTCAAGGGCAAGTATATTTCAAGATGTTATCTTTTATCCTTTAAAGCTTAAATATTTAATGAGAACTTCAGTTTTAAGTAATTGTGTATCAAGATAATCTTTGAAAAAAATAGCTTTATTTGCTAAAGTAAGGAAGAAAAAATATTAAATAATAATTAATCATTTATTTTAAAAAGAGCTTTAAAATTAATTTTTTTTAATTTAGAAAATCTAAATTTAGTAGTTAAATTCATTTAAAAGAAAAGGAGGGAGAAAACTTGTAAGCTAAAATAGTCGAGCCAAAATTATGAAAAATAGGGGGAGATAATGTTATTGAAACATTAAAAGAAAAATAAACTCTTGGTATCTCCAAAATAAGAGGGAGAAAATATTTTTTATCTTAAATTGATTGAAATTTTGATTAATTTATTTGAGATAATAATATATATTTTGAATCTTAGTTCTCATTCAATTAATTTATAATGCTTCTTAAATTGGCTTTTCATGTATTTATTCAATTTAATTACTTTAA